>JAQIXB010000440.1:0-17763 GCA_034697405.1 Mesoplophora pulchra | reverse complement strand
TTTTAGAATGGAATTTTATAAATAAATTAAATTTTAAGAGAAATATTAAATGGAATTATCCATCACTAACTTATAATATACAAAATGCAATGCACAAAAAATGGCATATTAAATACGTTCACTGTAATTTTGTATTCCATACACATATTGTAAATTCACTAAATATGCACAATTATTGTATTATTGAGATAATGTGCATATTCAATACGCAATAAATAAGTTATATAACATACAGTTATTAGAAATAATGTAAGATATATTTTGCAATAAAATTAAATAAATGTGTTATTATATAAATGGAGTTACGCTGTATTATAATAGCATTAGTGTATGTATTAAATGGTATTTAAAAATATTTCTTAAATTATTTCCATTGAGTGTAGTGTAAGTGATAAGTGAAATATCAAAAGCTGCATTTTAATATTTTTAGCATTTTAAAGAATGACTAAAAAAATATTTGCTTAAAATTGGACACTTTAGTGATAAGTGAGTATAGACATAGTATTAGTACATACCATTAGTAGCCATGAGTGCCAATATTTCTCCGGCTCTGACGTCAAAGGTGATATTATCGAGAATCTTAAGCTTCTGTCTTTGGACACCGCACATCCTCCGCCACGCCGATGATTTATCGATTTCGTAATACAAATTCCGTACGATTAAATGGGGATGTTTCGCGGGGATTCCGTTTGCTATGTCCATGGGCCCAAATGACGCACCCTCATTCTTAATACCACCATTAAGAACACCATTGTTGTGACCATTGTTGTTATTCACTCCGCCATTATTATTATTGTTATTATTATTATGATGATTATTGAGACCATTGTTGGTGTGTCCATTATAACGAAGATCCGTTTCACTCTGAGCTTTAATATTCGATGAGAATAATGATGATGATTGTAAATGTTTTGATTCATTTCTATTGTGATGCTGATGATGCTGATTATTATTATACTGATTATTTCTTTGATAATGTGAATGCGATGCTATTCCCGGATTCGCTGATTCTAAAAATGCCGAATCCGTTTGTGTCCTCAAAAGGTCAGGATCACTTTTCCATATTCTCCGCGTGTTTCTTCTTTGAGGATATGGTGATTCCGATCCGCTTGAATCAGATGCTATGGGATTCGCTGAAACCGCTCTGCCCCTAACACCACCATGACCATG
Source organism: Mesoplophora pulchra (assembly GCA_034697405.1). Classification (NCBI taxonomy): domain Eukaryota; kingdom Metazoa; phylum Arthropoda; class Arachnida; order Sarcoptiformes; family Mesoplophoridae; genus Mesoplophora; species Mesoplophora pulchra. Next base: position 16,593 of record JAQIXB010000440.1, on the reverse strand, counting down.
ACCATTAAAAGCATTATGACCATTGTGACCATGGTGCTGATTGTCTACATTATGATGATTTATGGCCGCTGTTGTTGTGGATGATGCTGATAATAATTGACCATTGGATAATGGTCTTTTTGAAGGGCCAATTTCACTCTGAGATGCTTTGACCCGCGGTAACCCAAACCTTAAATAAGTATATGCGTCCTGATTCTTGAGTCTCGGGCCATATTTAGGATGATTCAAGATATTGTTAACTGTCGTTTCTTTCAATTGAAAGTTACCAAAAGGACGCTCTGAGTTCGAACTTTTGTTAATACCCAATGCCGATTCACTAAAATCGGCATTTAAATTCTGTCTGTATATAGACCATGCATGTAAATCTTCGGTAAATGTGTTCGAAGGATGCGGCATCGAATATTTACGTGATTCACCGTCCCACATTATTATGACCGTAATTCAATTATCTAAACATATATTATAATAATAAATTATATTATATTATATGATAAATATTATTTCATAATTTTTTATAAATATTAATTCTGTGTATTGATCATGCACCAAATGTCATAATAATTGTCATTTAAGAATTGGCATTTAATGTGAAATTCATTTTAATGCTCATATTATATTAATAAAATGAGAAAAGACTCTTATATTTTAAGTAAAAATAAAATAATTTCTTAAATAATATACTTTTTAAGAACTAAATTTTTCTCTATTATATCATTAGGTAAACAAAAAAGTGCAGTGCATTTACATTTCGCATTTTGTTTTTGTTGTACTTTCTTTTGAAGAATTCTATTCCCTCAGGATATAAGTGTCTATGCAGCAAAGTGAGGCAAAAGGGTATGTTAATATACAAATATACAATGCTATAATAAAGTATATATAATAATAGTCAAAATTATGTATAAATACTTTAAAAAAATAAAAATAATTATTCATGATTATTATCATGATAAAAATAATTATAATAATAATATATTATTTTATAATATATAATATATATTATATGATATACTATCATTATAGAGCATCATTAGAATATTTTTGACGATTTTGAGAAATATGTCTCATATGACAGCATGTCTCATGTTAGTATACATGTTTAGTATATTTATATGATACATTAAGAAATGCAACAATGGTAAGAATAATGCATATAATGCTAGTATTAGATAAGAATACATTAGAGGGGGTCCTTTTTATTCTCAGCATGTGCTATAATGTGTTATAATTTTACTTTAGGCATATGCTATTATATAATACAAAAGCGATATAAACAGAGGCAATGTTAAGCTTCAACAATGCTCACACTGCAACAATACACACATACATGTACATAATTTACATTAAAAGAGGTAAAAGTATTTGTAAAAAGGTAAATGTATTTATTTTTTAAAAAAAATATTTAAATTTTCAAATAAATTACTTTTTTTTTGAATTTATATTTAAATAGTAATATGCATATACAATATTTAACTAAAAAATTAAATAATTTTATCGTAAAATTAATATAAAATATCGTAAAATATTGATAAATAAAATATTTAAAAAAAAATTCAAAATTAATATTTTTCAATAATAAATTAATGCTTAAATTGTCAATTATCAAAATGATTAAATGATATTTTAAATAAAAATAAAAATAAATTAAATTTCTTTTTCGGTTAATACTTTTCCTTTCTATTGATAGTTAATAATTTAGTGTGTGTATGAGTGTGTGAATGTATTATTTTTGTTATTTAAAAATGTAATGGAAAATGCGGGGATAATTTTTAGTTAAATCGTGATGATATTACGGCTGATAATGGCATAATATAATAGTTAATAGTTAATAGTAAAGAACACTTTTAATAAAAATAATAAAAAATAAATAAAAATCATATTTTTAAACACCATCATCATCATGGTAAACACAATAAAAGATTATGACATTTTAATTAAAATAAAAATACATATTTTAAAATAAAAATGAAAAAATAATAAAAAAATAAAATTTTAAAAATGAAAAGCATTTTATGATTAAATCCTTCACTTTCACTTTTGCTTTAAATTTAAGAATATTTAAAAAAATTAAATTTTAAATAATAAATAAATGAATAAATACATAAATTAATGTAAATATTACACGTGAAAGTCGTGTATGTTTGAAAATAACACACATATACATATACATAAATATTTCATAAATTTATTAAAAGTGAAATAATGATTAAAAACTCGTTTAATGTCACCATTGAAATCACATTCTTTTATTTATATACATATATATATAATATAAGAATATATTGCGATATAATGGAAGACATAACATAACATAGACATAGCATAGGATAGTATAATATAACATTAATTTAACATAAGATAATAATATAACATTAGCATTACATACCATTCACATGCAATTAGAGACGACCAAAAACTATGGCTTTGAAAATGAAAAAAGCACTGTCTCTGCACAATAATATACTAACACTAAAGTATAGTAAACATTAATGTATATACACTTTAATGTATGTACACCTGAGTTTAGTTTCTTTGAGGTATGAGCTGAGGTGAGCTTAACTTTCTTTAGCTCAGTTAGTGACTACCCTTAGCTTGGCTTAGCTTAGCTGAACATTAAGTTAGTACTATGGCATACTATGACATAGTACATGTATGAATAATATGTGTATGATAGTAAATGATGTGCAAAGATCAGAGGGTACTAAAAAGAGAGAGAAACTGGTTTTTGATGCTGATGATGGTGATGGCGAAATGTTTGGAGGTCATCGACGCTCCTCTCTGTACCTTTATTCTTCTATATAATTGGGTCGGACACCACCACACATCCACTATACATACACATACATTTATACATGTACTGAAGTACTAGTGCCAGATACTAGTTACTTTTTAACTTAACTCTAAAACAGCAACAGGTGAGCTCATGTGTGAGCTGAACGCACAGTGTTTTAGTATAACTTCTTTTACATACGTGTGTATAGTATATATGTGTGTGTGAATAGTATATATGCATGGACTCTCTCCTTTCTCATGCTACACCATGCCTACCATCATGGTAGGGTATTGTTGTTTTAGGGTGTTAACTAGTTTTTTTCATACTAGTTTTAGATGACTTTCATCCAATACATTTTAAGACATCCCCTTTCTTAAGTGAAATGGGCCTTTTGAATGACGTGTTTGAGGATCACAAAAATTCTTTAGTTCATTTTTAAGTACGCTTTAAGATGAAAGTGTAAATAATAATAAACATAATGAATATATGTATGTGTATATACTAACATAGAATAGCAAATGAAATACTATACGTATGTATGTATTTTAAAAATTCAAAAGTAATTTAATGTTATTTAACGTGAACTGTGTTTATATGAAAAATATTAACTTTTCAATTGTGATGATATAATAATAAATAATAAAACAATTGTTTTATTAAATAATATTTAAATATTTCTTAATTTATGTAATGAAAACGCACATATTTTAAATTTAATTAAATTTTAATTAAATTTTAAATTCAAATGATATTTTTGATCATTAATATTATATGATTAATATATATATATATATATATATTATATATATATTTTTAAATAATAATTAACTAAAATAATAATTAAAAAAATTAATTAAAAACTTTAAAAATGAATTACGGTGTTCAATCGGCAGAGCCTATGACCATACCCCATATGTTGGAGTTAATTAGTGTTTCGCACACGGGTTCCATCATACCCAATAAAAGCTCTTTTTGGTCAAAGGTCACCGGATCCATCACTAATGGGGTCATATTAAAAGATGTGTCATGTGAGGTTCATTCGGGTGAAGTGATGGCCATTCTCGGGTCAAAAGGATCGGGTAAAAAGGCATTGATCGACGTGATTGGCCATCGTGTGGCCCATGGCAGTACGCGCGGTCAGATTCTGCTCAATGATGTCCCTTTGACCCTCAGACTGTTTCAGGAACAGTGTGGTTTCGTATCGAAACGGACACAATTCATCGATGGTTTAAGCGTGAGACAAACATTGGCATACATATCACAAATGACACTACGGTATGATCGCGTTTTTGTTCATATCCATATATTCTATACGTTTATCTAATATTTTAGTCCGATCTTATATCACGAGATATCAGTATAAATATCTTTACATTTTTTTATCACGTTTTTCAATGTGCTTATCTCGTGCTATAAGAGCGTATCCATAAATTAAATTAAAATGTTTATAATAAATATCAATTCAATTGTCACATAATAAATTTTTATAAATTTATATGATGCAAAATTTATAACAATTTTTTTAAAAATATTTATAAATTTTATTAATTATAAAATATAAATAAAAAGATATATCTAAAGATAAAAGATCCCTGAAACAATCTCTATTTATTAAATGAATAAATAATATTGATAATGAAATAACAAATAATTATTAAAATATTTTGTTTAATATTTCAGGAGTAATAACACAATGAAAAGGTCAAGGGTCAAACAGGTATTGGCCGATTTAGCATTAAGCAGTGTATCGAATCATAGTGTGGGGTCATTAAATGAATCGGAATCGAAGCGTTTGGCCATAGGCATCCAAATGATTAGAGATCCTTTGTTATTGGTTTTGGATGATCCCACAGCACATTTGGATCCTCTTAATACGTACTTTGTCGTGTCAATACTCTCGAATCACGCGAAAAAGTATCAGAGAATCGTCATTTTAACTATGGATAAACCACGATCGGACATATTCCCGTTCTTAGATCGGGTGACATATCTGTGTCTCGGGGATGTCGTATATACCGGAAGTACACGAATGATGATGGATTATTTCAAAAGTATCGGATTTCCGTGTCCGGAATTAGAAAATCCATTAATGTATTATCGTATGTATTAGCATATTATACAATAAAATAATATGTGAAAAATTTAAATCCGAATTTATAATAAATCCAATAATATACACATACAGAATGTCTCAAAATATATATGCATATGCATAATGCTTTAGTTATTATGCGGATGCATGAGTTTAGTGTCTTAGATCCTGAGGTATAAACTGCAGGATCTAAGACATTAAATGAAAGGGTGTAAAAAATGAGGCAAATAAATTCGCTTTTATTTTTCATATCATAATATATATGAATATAATTAATATTAACTAAAAATGTTAGTATGTCTTTCGACTGTTGACCGTCGGGCTCCGGACCGATTCTACGATTCTCAGGCACAGATCTCGGCTTTGGTCGATAAGTTTAAGACCGAAGGTCATGAATATCGGAAATATGTGGCCAATGGTGTCCCTTCAAATGTACCCATTAACATACCATTGACGGCGTTCGGCAGAGCGTCCACATTTAAGGTAATGACCGCATTAATCGGACGACAGCTGTCATCGACATTTACCGCAAAAGCGTTTTTCACGAAAATGCTCATTTTACCATTGTTTTGTGCGTTAATGTACGTCTTTATATTACCGAAATTGGGACATAATCAACAATCGTTTCAATCGCGGAGCGGCATTTTCCTTAACATTTTAGCCGCCATCACATTCCTCGCGCCTCCGATCACCGCTTATAATTGTATGTCATATCTTAAAATACAGTGAAACCTCTAAATATACACATTTACATTAATAATTTGATATTTTGCCATTTCAATATGCAAAATGTTGAATTAAATGCAAAATTTGAATTTAAAATTTTAAAGCATAATGCGCGTTTTATTTTAAATATGTATTTGTAATATGAAAGAGTATATGTATATTTAAAAGTTCATATATACTAAGTTCATATTAAGCATTTATACATACAAATTTCGCCATAAATTATTCATTTATAAAATGTAAACACGTGAAACACATGTGCGTATTTAAAATAAAACGCGCATTTTCACAGCATAAATATGATCATTATTTAATAAATAAAATTTTATTTTAATTTAATTTATTTTAAGATTTATTTATTTAATTTATTTTTAATTTAATTTTTCACTTTTAAAGTCGCATCACATCGTAATCGTTTTTATGAAGAATCATCGCGATTATCCTTATATCGTGGTCCATTGTTTATCATAACGCAGATAATATCGAATTTACCATTGAGTGTCATAACGGTATGGTCATCGGGAAGTATCATATACTGGTCAATGGGCTTAAGAAATGACCATCAATGGTTAGAACGATGGACATTGTTTTGTGCCATATTATGGGCGATATACACATACGCAGAGCATCAGACCATAGCGATCATGTGCTTTATAAAATCGCCATTCATAGCATCATTAACGGCAATATATTTACTATGCTTTTCACTAGTGTTGGGCAGTGGTACATTGAGATCTATGCTTTCAGCACCCGATTGGCTTTATTATGTTAACTTTATTAACATCTATTATTGGTCGGGATGGACATTGAATTTCAATGAATTTCAAAATAATGCCGATCATAATCGCGTACCATCGATGGCCGATAATATGACAATAGAATCGTGCACCTCTAACATAATACCGGGAAAATGTCTATATTTAAGCGGTAATCATTTCTTAGAACAGAGATTCAAAGACGTTAAAGACATACCCGAATGGTCACTTATGTTTTGGAAAAACTTTTCCATCATTTACATTTTCGTGATCGCTTTTTACATCATTAATTCCATTGTTTATATCGTGCCTCTGCCCGCATCTTTAAAAGCTAAATTCAGAGACTAAATCCCATCTCTACTTTTTTACATCATACCATTATTACCACACTTTTCAGCATCATTCATTCATTGTGAGCATAGGGAATTTTATATCCCGGGATATTATGCCATAATGACACAATTTGTTTTACATATTTATTGAGCATTTCTCAAAATGTACTTAAAAGTGAAGTAAAAAGTTAAACTTATAACTTAATTAATACACATTCACATGTATATTTTTATACATTATAAAATATAAAATTAGAACTTATACCATGAGATATTACATACTCTCTGTACTTAAATATGTATATTACTAATTTATAATTATTATCTGAATATATAATTTTTTATAATTTTTTTATAAAAATATTTTAACATTTGATTTATAATTAATTAATATTAATCATATATAATTATGCAAAATTACTATCCTATGGCAACATATCATCGAAACTTTATAGTAATGTAATTTTATTAAAATGTAAATTTTTATTTCATATATTTACAAATAAAAATGAAAATAATTTTTTAAATATTTCATTAATTTGTAATAATAAATACATAATTTTTAATACTTTCAGTATAAACTATGAATACACTATTAAACTTTTTACTCATCCTAAAATTGTGCTATTATTTGCGCATGATGCTGTAATTTTCTTCGAATTATAGTATCATACGCCAATATTAGTGCAAAAACGTCATAATAAAAAATATTTAACGTTAACAAGGTTTTCACTATTATTTTAATTTTTATTTGTAAATAAATAAAATAATTTATATTTTTAATACAATTGTATAATTATATAGTTTTGATGATAAGTTTTTATATGTTATAATATAATAATGCAGAGTGATCAATTTAAAAGTTAACTTAAATTAAATTAAATTTAATGATCCGACATTTTGTTTGACGATGAAAAAGTTAATATGTTTATATTTATATTTAAAGTTTGTAATATTTAAATGCGATTCAAAACAATGAATTTGACATTAATTATCATTATTAATGTGTCACAAATGTGGCAATTAATATGAAATTATGAGTAAATTTACAATAAGAATATTATTTACAAAACGTAACAATTAAGTTTACATATACACTGATCACACTGTATTTTTTTAATATAATGATTATGGTAATGGTGAAATATAAATAATTATGATGATAAATTTATGACATTCATATACATTATAAATTTGTGCTCCAATTTCCATTGTTGTAATACGTATTATTTCTTTCTATTGTTGAGACTAATGTTGAATTGGCTATAGTTAGTTCACGCGAATCTATAATATTATATAATAAACAAAAATTATATTATTAATAAAAATTATATTAATAATTATTATGTATATTAATATTAATATAATTATTATAATAATACCATCGTCGCATTTTTTGCGATCATATTCAATATAATATGAGCAAAAAATAAATGACATTCCTCCGGAAATGAGTAATAAACATCCGATATAAAGAGATATCTGAAGACTTTTGTATTGTTTTAATGGTGATTTATCACCACCGGAAAATGTATCACTTAACTATTGTTAAATATAATAAAAAATATTTATAATAAATATTTACATTTTATAATATACTGTGTAATTCAATGTCAACATTCTTTTAAATATTTATTTTAATGTTAAACTAATAAAATATGCATTATAATTAAAGTAATTATTTATGCACACTGTATATTATGCAAATTATTTTATTACATGTAAAATATCGCATGACAATTTATAAAACAATTTCAGCATAAATATTGTTTTGCACATTTTTAAATAATAAAGAACCAAAAAAAGGTGCTAAAAAATATAAAATTTCAATTTTTTAGCTAAAATTTTTTTTAATTTTGCAATTTTTTAATAATTTAATTTTAATTTAATTTTCGTATTTCATTAAATTTGGACACGTATTTAGTGATATTCCTTATAAAAAAAGCAATAATGCAGTTTTTGACACTCTAATCATTAGTAACAGTACACTCATTCCTACATGTTCTATGTTTCTACTAGTACTTCAGTACTAAATGTACTATTATGTTCATGTATTTAAGAATAGAAACGTCAGTGCATGCTTAGAATTGTCATACGATATAATTATATTTTAAAAGTGAAAAATGAGAAAATTTCAGCGATAATCATCACATGATACTTTCTCAGTTTACATATTTTATTAAAGACCTAAGACATGACCTGTCCAATGATGTAGGGACTGATGGCATCACCGAAGAGGTGTTCGATGGACAATTGAATGGCCTGAGCCATTGACCTTCGGTTTGGCACTATCACGTAAAGGGTCACATCTGTGACTATGGCCCAATTCATGCATAGAAACATTTCCATAAAAAAGAGACAAATCCATGATACGATGGGATATGTGTGAATCAATGACAGTGATACATATGCAAATGGAATGCCCAAAAACACTCCGATGCCACACACTATTGGATCAGCCTTTGGATAGCGTTTAGTATAATGCTGAGCCATTCCCGTGCCAAAGACAATTCCCAAAATTCCCGATATGCATGTAATAACGCCGAAGACAAAGCTCACCCTTAAAATTAATAAATAATATTTTATAAAATTATAAGAGTATTAAAAGTGCAGAAAATTTTGCCTAAAAAAGCATTAAAAGTGCCAAAATATGCATTTGAGGCATATAATTACAAATTTTTTATTATTTAAAATGCTCTTTTTATAAATATAAAATATTTGTTATCTTTAAATTAAAAATGCATTTACTTTAAAATGAATATTTTGAATAGAAAATTGTAATGCTATAATATTCTCTCGTGATATAAGACCTGATGTAAAAGCGGATGGTTAAACACATACCATTTTGTATCGGTATTTCCATTCATTTCATATGCGTGTTCAATGATGGTCGGACCCCACCATGCCAATGACCCTAAAGTAAAGGTCACACATGTAAATCCGACGGTGATCCAAATAAATGACCGCACATTTAATATATATTTTAAATCTGATAAAAGATCCGATTTTTTCAATTGAATGGTACCATCGGATATACCACGTTCAGGCTCTTTAAGGATTATCCATAAAATGAATACTAAAATAATAGCGAACGGCGGTGTCACTCTAAACGCATATTTCCAATCATTGAACGCGTTTCTTACCGCAGAACCGACCAAATATCCGAGACCCGCACCCACGGGTATGGCGAAATAAAACAATGCTAAAATTCGGGTTCGAATTTTACTAACAAATAAATCGGCTATTAACGTGGGTGCTATGGTGACGTATGATGCTTCTCCAATACCGATCAATGCACGGATTATAAAGAAAATCGGAGTTAAATTATTCGGTATAAAAGAGCATGATAATGTCATTAAACTCCAGAATATGATACCACAGATAATGATGTTTTTACGCGGATATCGATCGCCCAAAAAACCAAATAATGGCGCCATAATTAAAAACGATATTATAAATGATGTCTGAAGTAAGCCCAATTGACCATTACTAAGAGAATAGTACTTTTGTATGTCCAAAAGTATGGCCGCTATGGTATAACGATCCATATAATTTAATAAATTAATTAAACATAATATTATTACAGATCCATATATTGATACATTCATTATTTTATAATTTATTTTAATTAAAATAAAATTTACTAAAATTTGTTTTTAATATTTTGACATAAAATTAAAATAAACATATTATATTTTATTATAAAAATTTATAAAATAAAATTTAAAAAACATAGCACCATAAGAATTGAACGTATAACGTTTTTAATGATAATTATAATCTAATCATTTACTAATATATTAAATTATAATACATATTAATATACTATAGTATTACACTAAAAGAAAGAAGTAATGTACAAAATTGTAAGTGAATTTGCGTGAGTGTATAGTATATTTTAATTATCATGCGCAAATGTACATACAAATTTGTTTCTTTAGTTCGATGTACTAAAGTTCATTTATACTATAATATCATATGACATATATCATATCATTGTTTAAATATTAACATAACATACTTTTTTATCATGTAAAATATAATTATTAAAATAAAAATTTTAAATTATTAATTAATAAAAATTAATTGTAATTAAATACATATGTTTACATATGTTAAACATAAATGACATTAATAAAAAATAAAAAAATGAATGTATTGAAAAATGTTATTTTTTATTATTAAAATATTAATTAAAAATGTTTTAATTTAAAATAATTATTTTATTAATTATTATTTAATGATAATAAAAATAAAAATAAATTTATAAAATGAATTAAAATTTTAATTTAATTTAAAATAAAATTATTTATTTGACACAATGTCTATAATATCAGATGCGCATAATGATAATGCATTTCTTTTAAATTTATCATTATTTTCAATCGCATTTAATAATAATTCAATATTTTTATAATTAATAATTTGAATTTTTGTAATTTTAGACAATGAATGAATAAATTTGTCATTAAAATTAAAAAAATAAATATTTTTAGAAAAATCGCATTTTAATTTAATTAATAACTTTTTCAGCGTCAAACAAAATGTTGAATCATAAAATTGCATTTTAGTGCCGTCAAAAACTATGTCATTAATATCATTATTTTTAATTAAATTATCATTTAAAATAATTTTTGTAAAATATTCGGCCGATAAAAACACAACGGACTGATCACATTGTATATTAACATACTTTTGTGATGATACTAAATTATCATCATCACAAAAGTTACCATCGATGGTACTATTTAATGTCAATTGAATATTCGGTTTCGATATGTTAAGAATAAGCATAAACAATGAAATTAAAATGCCTAAAAATAAACCAAAATCTAATCCCATTAATAATGCAGAAACAAAAGTGACACCATAGGGTATTAAATCAATTTTCTTTAATTTCCACAATAATATGACGTCATAGGGTTTAATTAATAATATTATCGCCGATATTATAATGGCGGATAATGACGATTGTGGTATATATTGAAATAATTTGGATAATGTCAATGCCGAAATTAGTATTATGCACACTATAAAATTATAGCCCTGAGATTTTGCACCCGAATTATAAGCGATGGCACTTCGGGATAATGCTGCTGTTACAGGGTACGATCCAAAAAAGGAACCCACAAAATTGGCCGTTCCAATGGCAAATATCTCTTTATTACCGTCGTAATATTCATTTTTAAATGATTTTGTTACGGCTATGGATTCGGCTAAACCCACAATAGCCATGGTGAACACACCCGGAAAAAAGTCCGTTATATTGAACCACGTTTGGTCATCGGAATATAATGGTGTCGGTATTTCGAATTTGGGTATACCGTTATGTATCGGTGGTATTAATGTAAATTTTAATGATGTAAAATAAACGATAATACTACAGACAATGACCACTAAAGCATTCTTTGATAATAATAATGTATGCATTATTCTATAGAATGTATTTGATTTGTGGTCACGTGATTCGACTAATTTTTTTGATTTAATATATACACTCATTATTTGCATTAAAATTAATATTAATAAACATATCGCACCCATTATTGTGTCCAATAAATTCAAAGATTGAATTTTATTAATTATATTTGAAAATGTATCAATGAATTTTCCATCATCGGTAAATTTCAGACCAAAAAACGACTTTAACTGTGATGTCGCAATGGTAATAGCGGCGGCATTAGTAAATGCTGATATTACGGGCATTGATATAAATTCGATAATAAATTCCATTTTAAACATAATGATTAATAAATCGATGATTCCAATTAATAGGGCCATAAATAAAGCATAATGAATGCCGCCAATGGCCACATATGCGGAGGTCATTATGGCCATGATGGACGTTGGCCCAATGCTAATCGGTCGGCAGCTCCCGAATATGGCGTATATAAAAGCGGATGTCAGCGATGAGTAAAGGCCATATTCAGGCGGAAGTGACGCTAATTGAGTATATGCAAATGACTGCGGTATTAATGTAAATGTAACTGAAAACGCTGCTATTATATCATGTTGAAAATGCACGTATGAATAGTTTTGAGCCCATTTCGCAATCGGAATGTAATTTATTACATTTAACCATATTCTAAAATTTTAAATTTTAAATTTAAATATTTTTTAAAAAATTTATTTAATTCCCCTTTTGATTTTTTCTCAAAACACAATAAAAAAGCACAATAAATTTAAAAAATGAGAAAAGGCAAATTGGCCTTTTTAAGCATATTGTGACAAAAAAGCAACGATTATTTGTAATAATAGTTATGGGCACATTCTAAAAATATGTTATCTGATAACTTTAAAAAAAGCACTTTAAGCAAATTTTATGTCTCTAATTATAACATATGGAGAGATGTACTTTATAATTTACCATAAGACATGTATATAAATCTTAATTAAAAGATTTTAATATCATAATTTAAAAATTTTTAAAATAATAACATAAACACTGAAAAATGATTTTATTATTACAAAAATATACATATATATATTTTTATAATATTAATATTCATTTAATTAATATTTTATATATACCTTTTAAGAGATGATTTTATTGTACATTTTGAATCATCATACATTTTTAATTATTTTCATTCATAATAATGATATATAATTATTATTTATTTATTTATATATTAAATGAAAAATTTTAAATTCATTTAAATATGCAGTTATCATTGAAATATTAATTAAAACAATGAAATCACAAATGTTTTATTTAACAATTTTTTTATCACTTTTTACATATGATAAAATTATTATTAATAATTTTTTAAAATGAAATTCAGAGATATGCACAGTTTTGACATATTTTTCATTGTTTTTAATGTAAAAAATAAATATTTTTTTATGTAAATTTTAAAAATATCCGGAAAATATGTTATAATATAATATAAAACAAAAATTTATTTTTAAATATTATCATAAAATACAGTAAAATCTATAATTTTTGCCATTCGTGTATATTAATATGTAATGATTTTAATGCGCATGTCTTTAACTATCATAAGGGCAATAATCATGGTTTATATTACAGTATGATAATTAATTAATTTCTATCAAATTATTTATATTTTTTATTATGTGTTTTTTAAAAATAAATAAATTTAATTTTTAAATAAAAAATATTTTTTCATCTAAAAAATAAAAACGAATATTTATATTATTAATATATGTTTTTTTATATATAAATATATTTTAAAATTTTGAACTAAAATTTAAACTAAAATTATAATTTAATGCTTTCGATAATAGTATTTTGGCTTTGACTTTTGCTATCATTATCCAAAGATGATAATGATTTTGATGGTGTTTTTCGGAACATTTTAATATAAATGTCTTCACTATAACCGGGAAATATGGGAATATATTCCTTAAATGGTAAACGGTTAATTACGGGCACATCATAACAGTCTTCTTTCACAATGTCTTTATCTGTGTCCGCATTTTGTGAATGCCATTTAATGATACCCCTTTCTTCATCAGTTCCGGGGATAGTATTATCCAATACAAAGCCTAAAACACCGCCCACGAACATACCCGTACTTAAAAGTACCGTAAGTATCTGATCGCATATTTCATTTCCCGTTTTAAGAACTCCGGGATTATCGTTCATATATTTCGGTAATACCATTCCCATAAAAAGGGAAAATCCTAAAATAAACAAATTTCGCGATGAATTAAGGTCTACATATTGTAATGGCGAAAGACCTACAGATATAACTATACCGAAAACGGTAATAAATATGCCGCTTACAATAGGGGTGGGCATAGCTACTAATACGGCAGAAAATTTAAGGACACAACTAGCAACCATTATTAATATGCCTGAATATTGTACCACGCGTCGTGACGCTACTTTTGTAATACCGATCGCACCGATGTTTTGCGAATATGACGTCACACCGCATCCGGCGCCGAACATTCCCGACAAAATACAGCCTATGCCCTCCATAAATATACCGCGATTTACTGCATGTGACGGCGGAGGCGGTGCTTCACTCACCGATGCGCATGCGTAATAATCGCCTATGGATTCAATAACCGATGCAATGATACCGGCGATCATCGCCAAAACTGATGATATTGATATTGTGATGGGACCCCATTGAAATGGATATGGAAAGTATAGCCATGGTGAGGTACTTAATAATTGTACTTTTGTATCCGTTCGTCCCGCGTGACCCAAAGGTAATACGTCATATAATGTTAATATGCCGCATATTATCCATACGATAACCATAGTCAATATCACCTGTCATTTAATACATTTTTATTTTAATTATTAAATTAAAATTAAATAAATATATTCTAAAAGTAAAATATAAGTTAAAGAAACAGCGCACTTATATCTAGAGATAAGTGAATCATACTCTAATAATAATATAATTTTATAGTTAACATTTTACCGGAATTAAACCGAATATTTTAACGCGTTTTATATGCAGTTTTTTATCGTACGCCGGAATCGGGAAATTCACATTTTCCATGTATTGAGAGAACAGAATCATAAATATAATCGTTCTAAAAATATAATCATTCATTTTATAAATATTTTTAAAAATATTTAAAATTAAATATGCTTTAATTTACTTATAGAGCATGACGTCACAGCTAATGTCTTAAATAATAAAGCCAATTAAAACTTGTTTTAACTAAACGTAAATACAAAGTTTAGGAAATAAATGACATCACGTCCTTAAAGTAAAATAATTGCATGAAAATAAAACATATGTATACAGTGCTGCTAAACTCCAACAGACACCGGCCTCTTTTGCAGCTAAATCCGTCACATTTAAGCCTATTAATGTAACTGTGGGTATAACTGCCAATGGTGTTATATATCGTAACATAATTCCCGCGATTCCCGTTAATCCCAAAAATACTTCGAATAACGATGATACGATTATTGCACCTCAAATTTAAAAGGTTTTAGTGTATGACTAATTTATAATTTATTAAATTGTGCTATACCCTGAACTTCTCTCATTCGAATTTGCCATAAATCGGTAAATTGTTCTTCAGTATAATTGCTAGTATTAGATGGACATTGCCATTTGGGAAGGCTTAGAATAGTGAGTGTTGGAGTGAGGAAAGCGAAGGAACTTCCCTGTAATATCGGTAAACGTATTCCTAACGTGCTTTGGATAATGGTCGCTAAACCCGATACGAATATTGTCGACGCCATGATATAGTTACGTGCATTGTCATTGTCTCTGATGCATAATTTAGGGATTAATATGTACGGATATGTGATGACCGCACCCAACATTGTTATGTAATGCTTCATTTATATAGAAATTCATCGTTAACTTAATTTGTGTTACAATGTGTGGACATATTTAATAAGTTTTGCACTTTAATTATTACACTGTACATTATGACGCCATATACACTTTTATCCAATTGATTCAAATGTATAGAATATCTCTTACATTTAGTCAACTTAGTGTATATATTAAAAAATTCTAAATTATGTATTTATTTATTTCTTAATTTAAAAATAATTTTATTTTAAATGTGATTTTCAATATGTAAATATAAGTATTGTTAAGACTTTTAATTGAAAGACCTTATAACATGAGTTAACTTTAACTTTAAATGTAAAATATATTAAATTTGCATTAAATAATTATAAATAAATAATTTAAAATTAAATAATTTAAAATATAATTTAATAAATTACCTGAAAACCGAAGAATATGCACACATACCATGGGGGATTATCATTTACATTAAATATTAATTTTTTAATTTTAATTATTTTATCATTATTATTATTAATATCATTATTAACACTTTCTTTTGATGCCCATGATTTTTCAATATCTTTAACCATTGTGATTCAATATTATATAATATTAAATATAAATGTATAAATATTATATAAATATATAATAATAATAAATTATTATAAAATAT
>JAQIXB010000439.1:0-17774 GCA_034697405.1 Mesoplophora pulchra | reverse complement strand
TGAATTTTTTAAAATAATTATTATCTTTTAATGTTTTAAAAAATGATTAAAACATTATTATAATAAATTATTCAAAATAATAATTTATATAAATATATATTTGAAATAAATTAATATTAAATGCGAATAAAAACATGAATTCTTAAAAATTGAAAGTAATTTATTAAATACAATAATAACATATTACATGAAAGTATATTCGTTAATAGTTTGCATATTGTATTTTAAAGTTAATGATTTAAATAAATAATTTTATTTATTATTTATTTAAACATTTGAAAAATCAATGACTTTGAAATGTTTAATAAATTTTTTTTTTAATTTTTGTTATTAATAGCATTTTATCTCTATTGTGTCATTCATTTATTTGGTGTATAATAATGTATGTAATGAATGTTTTCAATGAATTAATTAAACTTAAATATTGATTTAATAATAATAAAATTGCATTTTATCATTGTTGAGAATAACAGTAGCAAATTAATAGGAGAAAATTCGTTGTTTTAGTTAATAGTGTATAGTAATAGCTATTCTGTGCATAGTAAACAAATAAAAGCAAAATTCAAGAGATATGAATTGCCACACACAGAAATTGTTCGGTTCAATAAAACTGTGTAAAGATGAACGTCCTCAATGCAAAGTAAATGCGAACTTCGCTAGTTGTTCACTAGTGTTGTCGAACTCATGCTCGACCCTACGTGAACTGTTCCTTTATAACTAACGCTTTATACCACTAGCACTAGTATACATCTGGTTATTTAATCCCATAACCAGATGCTAACTCATTCGAATTCAAAGAAATGTCATATACACTTTGGTCAATATATACACTCAAAAATCTATTGAATGAGGAAAACGGTCCTAAACTTTCCCTTTTCCTTTTTCCCGGTCCCTGAGAATTCCTCATTAGTTCGTTGAACGCGCGTGTAGCACGTGTATCATTCATGTTAATAGTCTATGTTAGTCTATGCTAGTAGGCAGCTGCTATTATTTCTATCACTTCACTGTTCAACAATGTTGTTTTCCGGGTTTTGCAAAAAACAAGCTTCGTGTGGTCAATTTCAATTGCATACTAAATCTAACTATAGCTCACCATTGGACATTTGTTATTGCGACGCTTTTCAATATAATCGCTTTCTCTTTTTAACATTAAAATATGGCGATATCTTTACTATGCGTTTACTGCACATTTACTATGCATTTCGACAATATTATTGCCAATATATGGCAATTGTAATGCTTTTTTAACATTTTTATCGATTTTCTCCCTTTACTAGTTCTTTGTCCTTTTTTAGTGTACACAATTATATCGGTGTGTGGTTAGGTTATGAGTCTACAATGAGTGCATAACTCTTACAATATTACAATGTCTATGTCTAACTCACTATGTCCAAAAGTTACATTATTCATTGAAAAATTAATAATAATGTCACCATTTCTAAAGACATTTAAAAGACATTTCAATAGAGATTAGAAAACTTAAGCCATAACTTTATTATATTTTACTTATACACAACTCTACTGTTCTATTCTATTACTAGTGTATGTATGTATTATTCACTTTTATGACTGAACATAAATTACAGACATGTTTACAACTTTTTTAAGTTCACTTTTATCTGTATTTTTTGTGTTTTTACTATTACTACCGCCAAAATGGTACAACTGAACCAGTGAAAGTCTGGCCATAGGCTATTTTGACCCTCAAAAAACAGCTGCACCCTTTCCTTGCACTTTTTATTCAACCTTTTTACGTGACTTCAAAACAGTGGATCTAAAAGTGTCAATACACTGCATTCAATTTCCAGACCTTTGCATACGTTTACTTTCGCGTATATACATACACAATACTATGCTTTCGGTATTGAAAAAAACAGATAAAAGTGAAAAAAGCACTGTAAACACCTGTAATTTATACCCGCGTCGTAAATGATAATGTGCCATTATGGCACTTTTGAGCTGTTTTTAGCACTAATGTCACTTTCTTTTTTTAGTGAAAGTTTTGTCATAAAATTAATGCCCAATTAACTATCGCTACTATTATTAGTCCCAAACAATATGATGCTATTTTAACATTCATTTAAATGTTATTCCTCTTTATATTTTACATTTTATTTTACATTTACAATAAAACTTTAGATCAAATTTTTTACTTTAAAAGTGTTATTTTTATAGCATACACTCATATGCAAATAAAAAGGTACAAATATTTTCCGATAATTTAAAGACATCGAAATATTTAAAAACTTTTTTTTATGAATTATAATAGATATGTGTATCCATAGGTGTAACAATAGTTTTCATATACGCGCGCATTTCGATATTAATTACAATTATATATGAAAATAGATGTACAAAAAATAGGTACACTTTAAAATGGACTAATTTTTAAGGATTAAGGGTTTTCTGATTTCCGGATTTATATTTAAATTAAAATATCACATCACACAAATAATAAATTATAAATAAAAATTAATTACTTTAAGAATTTAGCAGCGGTTTAAGCAATTTTTAGAAATTAATGACTCATTCCTGCAGCAATGGTCATATTTGAAAAATTGAAATTTTAACAAAAAAAGGACATCAATAAAATAATAGAAAATTAAAAAAAAGTTAAACATTTTATTCATTTACTCATGTATCATTACTAACATTTACTATATTTTCAGAATAAAGAATTTAAAACATTTTCTAATTCTTAAATCATTTGTGATAATTGTTTATATTTAATTTTATCGTTAAATTGAATTTATTTAATTACAGAATAAATTATTTAATATCATTTTTTAATATTAAATTATTAATTTAATGCATTATTTAAAATATTTAGGCATTTATTTATGTTAATTTTTAGTTAACATTTTAATTCATTATTTTTATAATAACTTTTAATTATGATTTTAATAATGCATATAAATTATATAATAATCTCATTAAATACTTAAAATTACGCATTTATATATAATATAAATTATATATAATAATTATATAAATTATTATTAAATTTTATATTTTTATAATTTACATTTTTTAATTTAAACTTTAAAAAAGCATCAAAGATTTCAATGTTAAAATTTGTACGTAAAAAAATGTGAGCGCTAAAAAATAATACGAAACGATAGGACGTTTCCCTCTCGTGGCGGAAAATGTTCATACACTTGACTAATACTAGAATTATAGTAAATAGTATACTATGAAAGTTTTGCTTATTTTTAATGTTATTCTTTAACAATACAGGGGTATGCGTGTTTATAAGAAACATGATGAGTCCATATGTGATGTTTCTTTTCCTTTTTCGTGAAAAATAAGTAAAGGGTCAACACACTCAACTCTTACAAAGGTCGCGACTCAAAAGTGTGTTGACCCTTTCGTAGGATATTATGAGGCAAATGTGTGAATAGAAAACCCTTTCATTTTTATAATAAATAAACATCTGACATTAGCACATTAAATATCACATTATGTCTAAAATATATTTAAACACTTTTAAAGCATAATTTATTAATTAAACATTCCATAATTTAAATATTTATATTTTATTAATAAATAATAAAAAATAAATAAAATAATTATATGTTTTTATAATATAAATAATATTTAGATTAATATATTTTATAATATAAATAAATTTAAATTATTTTAATATTTAAAACAAAAAATTATCAAAATAAACATTAGAAATTTTAATTAAAATAATAATAATCCAAAGTTTAAGAATAGTTATATGTCCGTAATATTTATAATATAAATTTTTTGTTTTAAATATTAAAATAATTTAAATTTATTTATATTATAATTTATAAAATATTATATTATATTAATACAGTGGAACCTCACTAAGACGGAAGGTTGGTCCGTTCCCAAATTCAATTAAACATTAAAAAGTACATCTCTAAGACAGAAACCTCTCTAAGACGGACATATACAGGGTATATGCTCCCAATCGATTCCGTCTTAGGGAAGTTCGACTGTAAATATATTATATTATATTAATTTTTAATTTAATTTAAATGATATTAAAATTTTAAAAAATATTTTTTTATTATTAATTAAATGAAACATTTTAAGCATTCATATCAAATGAATTTCATTAATTTGTAAAATTATTAAAAATTTTTAAAAATAAATAAAAATTTCAGAATAATAATAATTCATTTAAAGACTATGATAATGTTTATTATTTAAAAATAATATTTAAAAAGTAAATTAAACGAATAATTTACATTTAAAAATTTCAATCAATTTACTGTTTAAAAAGATTATATCACCATAGATACAATGTTCATATTAAAACATAGTTTCTATGGTTACATATAATTAAAGTTTAGGATATAATAACATAAATAATATTTTAGAATTATTATTAAAATTAAAATAATTTAATTAATTTATTAATTAATATGTGATTTATTTTCTCATATAATAATGAATGTGCGTATTAAATGACGCATTTTTAAATATGTGTTTAAAATTGAAATTCACATCAATGAAACAATATGATGGGCAAAAGTGTAATAGTACTATGGTTGCAGTGAAACCCAACCAATTGCTAGTGATTTTTGTGCATTCAGAGAGTGTATTTACTATCATTGAAAGTATTAATGTCCCGTTTTATAAAAATTAATTTTTAATTTATTTCATTTGAAATAATGACGTTAATTATTATTAATTTAATATAAATTTATAAATATATATTAATATATTGTTATTCCATAATTAAAGGCGATTGTGGCGATGATAATGCAAAGAAATAAAGAAATGAATTTACTTACTTCAGTGGGAAATAGTTTGGCGAACTTTACTAACTTTAGAAGAGATGAACTAGTAGAACTAGAAGATAAGTTCTTTAGATTAAAGCACGAAAACTTAGAATTAAAAAGAGGTGCACATAATGCCGGATATCAAATGAAGTATTTGAATGCAAAATTAGCCCGGCTCCTCAATGAGAAGAAGAAACTAGTGAATAGAGAGAAAACTAGAAGAGAGGTGGATTTAGAAGAAATCATTTACGATCTCCACGATCATGTTAATCAATTGGATCGAGAAAATGTACGTCTCAAAGAGAAAATACTCGTAATGAAAACAGAACTAGAAACTCAACTAATAAAAAAGCGATCAAATAGTGGTACATACAGTACATACGCCCATGTACAATCTAAAACTGATAGTGGTTTAAGACAATTGAGGTCACTAAACACACGTACATCCTCAGCTATTATAATGAACCGGTCGCGTCCGTTAACGCCATCGCCACGACCGGTGAGTGATGTGAGATCAGAGCATATGAAAAGGACACCATCGATGCCATCATTTGCAATTCATTTGTTAGAAGAGGCACGTGAAGAAATCCATAGGCTCGAGGAAGTGGTGGCATTTCAACAGTGCCAAATCGAAACCATTCACAGCGAAACAGAGCACGGAGAAAATAGGAAATCCCTTTTTAATAACACTAATCCTATCATTATTACAAATAAGTCACTATCGTCCGCAAATGAACTCTCTCAAAATGCACCCCAAAACTTTAATGCCTCAAATAATTACACGTCCACGAATGGGGAATCGTCAAAGCATAAGGGACAGACACAAATGCAATTATTAGTCAACAGTCAATTGAGCGGAAGAAAAGGTAATGGTGACATAACAGCACTATTAGAGAAACTACAAAAGGAACTAGCAATAGAAAGGAACAAATGCTTAGAAATGCAAAAGAAACTATTGGAGGACAGTGTTACTAACAATAGTATAGACGAAGTCCATCAGAGAGTGCTTTCTTTGGAAAAAGAAAATACCATTTTAAGAGACTCTTTAGAACAATGTATTGGTTCGTGTCTCAACGAAATCAGTGCCAATTTCAAAGATACGACTAAATCCAAAGATGCAAAAGAAATCGCTATGAAAGAACACATCTCAATTTTGCAAAATGATAATAAACGTCTTAAAAATGAGCTTCAAAATGAAAAACTAAAATATGAAACACTATTATCAAAGAATAGTAATTTGCAATGTGTTTATAGTGATGCATTAAACAAAATAAAAGAATGCGAAAGTAAAATGAATGACGAAAGAAATAAATCGCAAAACGGATGTAACATAAGCGATCATTATGCGTTAAAAGCACAATTAGAAACCATGCAAAATGAGAGACAACAATTGTTAGCGGAATTCGAAGAAATGAAACTAATGCTTCAGCATATAGAAAATAGCATCACCGAAGATCTTTGATAATAATTTAATACGAATAATAAATACGTATAAAAATATATATCATAATATGCAAATTTAATAGAAATGTAATTTTTAGGAAAAAGTGTATTGTACTAATCATGTGCCTAATCTGAGCATAAAACAAAATCTTAAGAGTGAAATGAGTGATAAAAAAGGAGAAAGAAATTGATAAGTAAATGCTTAAAAGTTTATAGCTAATAACTAATCATTAGCGAAATAATACCACGAATAATCACGTTTAAGTAATTAAAGTATATACAGTGCATTGTGTGAGTTTTAATGATAACATAATGTAATGTAATTAAACATGAAATTTAAAAAATCGTTTTATGGGGAAAAAGAGAGTGTGTATATTGAAGTGCTATATAAGCGCGCAGAAGCAATATCACATTGCATAATACTAGTAACTAGTAAATATAAGTTAAACAGAAAGTGTAAGGAGAATCTCAAACACTTGGCACAACTTTCGATGGCCTATTTTCCTGTCAATGCCCTGTGTTCCCAATTTTTCTCGTAACACTCTCTGTGTTCATTTTTTCCATAGGCACTAATAATGGAGAATTTTCTTCATTATTTTCACAATGATAAGAGTAATAATATATACTTTTACTTTTATATAATACCATATACATTATAGAATATGATATAATATATACGCTTTTTTTTCAAATGAAATATTTCCAACAGAGCCGGAGACATAATTGGTACAATACTGTCACTTTTAGTATCATTTTACGGTGTGGAAATTATATAAATTATTATAATACTCCTTTATGCGAATATACTAAAGTATCTACGAACATATATGCGATTATGTGATTAATGCCCTTTTAAAATATAAGTCACATTTTGTATCATTTTAGAACATTTTTTCAATGAATTTTTTAATAAATTAATAATTTGAAAAAATACTTCATTATCATTATTAATATTACAAAATTATGTCATTTATAAAATACATTTTAATATATATATATATATATATATAAATATGTTATGATTATTGTTTTCTCAATTAATCGTTCGTTTTAAACTATAATATTACATATTATTATTATCATTACATTATCATTTAATTATTTAATGCATTTATTTATTTAATATATTTATATGTTAATTGATAATTGATAATTTCAGATGAAATAATGGTGATGATGATAGGAATGTGATAAAACAGTCATAAAAGAATATGCTATTTACACGAATAAAAGCATCAAAAACAATGCAAATTTACGATCCTACAAATTTATTAGTAAAATTAGAATTCACCAGTAATTTACTAGTAAATGGAGAAATACAATTATAATACGAAAATGATAAGATAAGAGAGGCATGGACCTAATCTATCACAAAACACTCGAATGATGTGACAAAAAAATGATTCACAAAATGCGGAAGAGAATTGAGCATCCTCAGAACAGCTCTTATCATTGCTTAGTTTAAACATTCGTTTATGTTATTATTGAGAATTTGAGAATAGTTTACTATTACCATTACAGAATAGTGTACTATTCACTGGATTTAGCTTTTGTCAATTCAATAAACAAATAAAGTATAACATGAGAAAATTGCGAAAAGCAATAGTTACTCCATATATAAGCATCGCTTTCCATTGCATTAGCAAATTACAGAATGTATACTTTTGTATATGTAAATATTTTCCATAATTTTATCATAAATATAATTTCAGACTTTTCTCATATTATAATATGAATATTATTGTTATTTATATAATAATATGACATAAAAATGACTGAAAATGAAATTGACAAAAATGCGAGTAAAATGCAAGTATATATCGATGAAGTTCATATGCGAGTATTTTCTATGTATATATACATTATATTTATTGTGCCGATGTACATCTTTATAGATCATTGGGGCAAAGGCAGTATCACACTAAACGAATCACTGTTAAAATTTATATATAATATTATATTAGTATTATGCTAGTAATATACTAGTTATTGTAATAATAATATAGCAGTTTATTACAATTAAAAGGGAAACTTTTCCCTTTCACTTTCGCTTACTCCGTTTATTGAAAAAACGAAAGTGTGCCATACATAGCTATTAACGGTCATGCGGTTGTTCACATCGCGACCCGACCTAAAACATCACATCTCAAACTAATCCCTAACATTGTTTACTACAATTTACTAGCGTATAGTTAGTGTGTAGTTAGTGTTGTGAGTTTGCCAGCTTTGGCAATTGCAATATATTAAAGTATAGTATTGCGATATATCAATAGTGTGCAATGGCATTGTTTAACGCTGAGAAATGCAGAAATGAGGTAAGAGGAGGGACCGATCGTTCATGCAGTGTTAAGGGAAAGAGTTCCGTCGATACGGCGTATCAGAGTTGGCGCAACCCTAACATATACTAGCATTAGTATATGAGAACAGCGATAGTACTAGTAATGCTACTACTACTAGTAATGCAGCACGTACCCACAAACAGCTTGACCTAGAAAATGACTCTCAGTTCATTCACCTCTCGATACACTTTGCAATTTGTTCCTTTTAACGCACACACTCCCTACAAACAGATCGATTCCATTGCCACTGCAATGTACTGCTGTAATCATGTGAAATGTAACGAATGCACCATTACCGGCGGTGTGTCTCCCTTAAGGGGTAAATGCATTCATTTAAAGAGCCGACATATCCAACGTCCAATAACATTCTCAATATGCAATTACGTAACGGGAACAACGACCGAACGGTGCCCTAATATATGGCACATATATGCGGCTAATACTGTACATACATACATATCTCTTTAGTTCTGTCTCTTGTAATTGAATATATATACATATATATACACACATCAATATGATAGTACCAATTAAAAAACTAAATAAAAGTGAATAAAAAAGAAGGTCATCATAGCCACAGATGAAAATAAAGAAAAGTCACTCATATTATAACACTAAATAACTTCAATATTAACATTAAATAGCATATTAAATAGTGAAAGTCTCTTTAAAAAACAAAATTGAATATGCATTATCAAAAATGGCAAAATGTAAGCGTTACATTTTTCCCAAAAAATACATTTATATCTTCAAATATATTATCATACATAATACATTAATACACTAAAATCTCTCTCAATATTTATTCAAATATTTTATAATCATTTAATATTTTAATTTTTTTATAAAAAATATGAATGCATACTTATAACGCATATGTATTATAATAATTCAAAAATATTTAAAAATATTTAAATATTTTTATGAATATATTTATTATGAAAAATTTTTTATGAATATATTTTTGAAAAATTATTCGGGCGTTTGTTTTGGCGGTGTATGCTTAAATTTTATAATTTTAAAATTAATAATTAATTTACTAATAATTTTGAAAATTAAAGCTTAAAATATATATATGCATATAATAATTGATGCTTTTGTTTTTTAAAAACAGAAATGTTTAGAAATTTCATATAAAATTTCAATGATAACATTCGCGCGAAAATTACATTTTTCATAAAAAATGTTTAAATATTTATAACGCTTTTACTTTAACATTCAAAACATTAATTATAAATATATATTTTATTTAATATTTAATTAAATAAAAGATAAAAAATATTTTTAAAAACGCATTTATATGTGAGCATTTTGAATATGCATTCCATGAATATGCATTGAATATTTTAATAAAAATACGAAATTTTAAATATTTAATAATTTAAGAAAAGTGTATATGAATATAAAAATGCGCCCTTTCATATGCTCAAATAATGTTTATATATAATTTAAATGAAAAATAAAAATATAAAATAAAAGAATGGAAAAGCATTACATACCGAAATTGTTATTATGTTCATTTTTGTCACTTTCGTTGAATTCAGTTATGTCTTCATCCATAGTGTAATAATGATTAATTCAAAGTCTTTATCTTTAATCATCAATTATATGTACATATAAATTAATAATATATATATATATTAATATATTAATTAAAGTAATTAATGATAATGGAAACTAAAATCAGTGAATATCAGTGAATAGAGTATGGTAAAGTTTTGAACACACATGACATGCACATTCTGTGTCTATGAATAGAGAGATGTCATCGGTGTAAAGAGACGGTAAAGAGACGGTGATGGTTTTGGAGAACATTCATAGGAATCATTCATAGGAAATTCATATGAACGAAGAATGCATCACTGTAGAGTTAGTGACTATGCGATCACATCACTGACACAGAGAGAAGCACATGAGTTGAGGCTCCACCATTTGGACACTCAATACTTTTACTGTGAACATACTCAGTAAGAGTAATGTAAAGCTATACATTAGTGGCGTTAGTGTATGTGTAATACACTGTAATGGTATATTGAGTCTGTGAATGAAATAGAGAATGTGATGCCAAATAACTAAATGGGCGCATAACACAACATTAACACACACACATAACACTCACACATTCAATGCATATACAATGCATATACAGCATACACTCACTCTCAACTCTAATGCAGGGCATTGACACACTGTTACGAGTGACCCATTTACTTTCGTTTTCCCTTTCATTGACTTACTTTATCCCAACTTTACTATTACTTTACTATTACTTTTACTATTACTTTATTATTACTTTACTATTACTTTGGTAACACTGTCTATCTCTTTATTTCTCCAATTCTCTCTCTTCCTTTACTAAGCTTAAAACTTACTTTTACTCTCTTTGTATCGCAGTGTGTTTCTAGTACTTTTGCAACTATTTTTTCATATGCCTCAATCCTAAAGCGAAAGGTCCCGATTTGAACCAAACACATACATATGTATTTATAATCGCACATAATGAGCGTAAATGGGAACTTCAAAAAAGTATTACGATGTAAACTAATACTTTCACTAACGGTATATAATGTCATACACCCACAGACTTTTAAAGATACTTTTACATAATTACAAAACGATCACTTTTTATTCTGATTCTACATCAGAATGTAATTATTTGAATTTTACTATGATTGATTCGGTTAATAAAGATTTACTATTTACTAATGCACTAGACCCTGACTGTATAATTAATTCTCTTATCTTTTGTGTTCGTAATTTTTACTTTAATTTCTTATATTTACATTGTTTTTAATATAATGATCATTTAATTTTCCATAATTAATAATTTATATGTATAATTAGTAATTCGAAAGTATGAAAATTAAAAATTTACTAAAAATACGTTTTCATAGATATTCATGTACATATTAAATATATTAAATGAATAAAAAAGAGTGCATCTCAATTCATGAGTTAAAACCCATAAATATTGAAACAAAAAATGTTAAATAATCATATGTTTGAATTTTATTACTCTGTGCATAGTGAAAGTTTAAAAAAGAGATAACATATGTGCGATTTTATTACGAAAAAGAAACTTTAATTGAGTTTTTACCGAATGGGGTCAGTCGATCATCATTTTTTATTAGTCCCTTTTACTATTGCCTTTACTATTGCCTTTACCATTGCCTTTTCCATTGCCTTTGATATTTTGCCTTTACTATTCCCTCCCTCATGAAACTGCAATTGAATTGTTGTAATTGTGGCAATCATTGCACTAAATTAACACACTAAAACATACTAAACGCTTTCACTCTCACTATTAACGTTACTAAATCATTATTAATACTTTTTAATTCAATTAAATAAATGTATAAATATATTTAAACTCAGAATAAATAAAACTTTTTAAATGTTTTAATATTCTATTTTATGGATATTTAATACTTAATTTTTTATTATTTTTTTAATGTTACATAATGTCAGATTTTAAAAGTTAAATAAATTAAAATCATTGAAATTAAATGAAATAAAAAACTCATATATCATATAATTGTATTTTAAAAATATTTTCGTATTAAACTCAATTAATAAATTTCATTTTAATATACATAAAAATTAAGTTTAAATTTTCAAATAAAACTTATAATGCATTAATAATATACATTTAAAAAGTGAATTTTATTACTAATACTAAAGTCATAAGCTACGCGACTGCACGATACTTTAGTATTTTTTTATTTTTTTAAAAAAATACTAACATTTTAATATATTATTTAATATTAATCATATACATGTATATATATCATTTGAAAAGTCTATTATTTGCCTTTCAAATAATGTATTTATTTATTAATAAATATTTAGAAATAACAAATATTAGTAATTATTTAAACCAAAATATGTCTTTACTGATCATTCATAAATCAAAAACTGAATTTTTTTTATAATAAAAAATTAAAAACGTTAAAAATATACACCGTGTTTCAAGGGATGCAACAAATTTTTTTTCGTAAAAATTAAAAATTTTATGCACTTTTTGCGTTTCTAAAATTTTCAATTATTTAGTTTTAATTTTAAAAACTTTCTGCAAATAAAGTAAATAATAAGTAAATGACATCTTTTAAATTATATTTTAAAAAATTTCCCGAAATTCCTTTTAAAATCGCAATTTTATATTTAATGAAATTTGTGAAACTTTTCTAAAAGTTAATTTTTTCAGGCTATATATATATGAGAAATATGAATATTAAAAATTTAAGTCAATTGATAAAAAAATTTATTAGTAATTATAAAAAATTTTAAATAAATAAAAATTAAATGATTAAATTTTATATAAAATTCGATCATAAACACCTATTTTTTGAGGTAAAAAAATTAAAAAGTATCTTAGGTTCTATTTAATACTGAAGGTTTTGAATGGATCATCCTTCCGGCTTAGAGTGGTTCTACTGTATATATACTTTTGTATATTTTCAAAATTTTTAAAATTATGTGAACAGTTTTTATTAAATAACTATGAAAACTAAACATTACCGGATTATAATAATAATCTGAATCGGGAAATTTGCATTATATATAAATACAAAGTCAACAATGAAATGTGTGTTCGTAATTTTTTAAATTTATCATATAATTTAATTATATTTTAAATTTTATATAATATAATGATATATTATATACATGTATAAAAATTTACAATATGCTCCGAAAAATATCAGGATTTAAATAACTTAATATGAAAGTGGTAGGGTTTGTACTAGAACTAGTTTCAATTATAATTAATTATAAAATTAAAGTTTAATATGTATATTATTATTAATCAAATATTTTATAATTATTT
This sequence comes from Mesoplophora pulchra, assembly GCA_034697405.1. NCBI lineage: Eukaryota > Metazoa > Arthropoda > Arachnida > Sarcoptiformes > Mesoplophoridae > Mesoplophora > Mesoplophora pulchra. Next base: position 4,407 of record JAQIXB010000439.1, on the reverse strand, counting down.
AATGAATTTTAAAGTATATATAAAAAATTTTAAAATTTTTATTATATTTTAAAATAATTTAATACTATAATATTGTTTTATGGAATAATTGAATAACAAATAAATGATTAAAATATGATAAAAAAGCGGATGCGATTAATTCAAACATTTACGGTAATATATTATCATAATTAATACATTTAAAAGCATTAAAAATAATTTTAAAACTTTTATCACATTAAAAGTGATTAAAAAATATTTAAATATATAATTTTATTTCATTATTGTATTGTATTATTTAAATTAAATTAAAATAAAGTAAATAATGATTCGATTTTAGTTCTTCATTCACATACGATTAAAATTAAATGAAATGTTTTATAATAATAATAATCAGAGACCGGAAAATTTCGTAAATTCCGAAATGAGTATAGTAAAGTAAATCCATCATAATTATGGTTTTATGTCCGATTATAAGCACTTTGAGATGCATTTATTGTGTCGAATTTTACGAAATTTTTTAATTACGAAATAACACGATATTACAAGAAATTTCAACATTTTAAAAATTACAATTTTTGGATGTTTCGCTTAAGAAGTCACTGACGTCACACATAGAGATATGCGACGCAAAACCGTTAATTTTTGTATGTGTGAATTGACCGGATACCGTCATTATATTGGTGCACATATTAATATATATATTGGTTCAATATTACTATGTTAAGTTAGGTTTGGTTAGGTTAGGTTTACGCGTCCATTGTTTAGGTCAAAAGTGACCAAAAAGTGATCGGATTAAATGTCTTTTTTAAACGATTAACGGCGTACATCATGTATGACCTCAGTGAGCTTTTGAGGGACGCCTCCAATTTATTTATAAAATTATCATTTTACGAAATTCGTAACTTTGACATTTTTACTACGAAATTTACGAATTTAATCCCGAAACTTTCCGTTCTCTGATAATATATTATATTATTATATGATAATAGTGATTATTATGTAATGGTGTATGGTGTCACGTGACATTGATTCGTATGCTCCAAATTCGAGTTTCGTTAAACGGGTTTAAAGTGCATTGTGTTTAATTTTTAAATTCATATCATTTTAATCATTAATAATAATCTTTTATTTATTATAATCATAAACATAATACCATATTTGAAATGCTTTAATCGCATTTTTATTCTTAAATATTAAAATAAAATTTAATGTAAACATTATATGCATATATAATTTGTATATTTTTCATCTTTTAAATAATGATACATTTACTTTTAATTAAAATGATACATTTAATGTAAAATGCTTTCACTTTTCAATGTTTATGTATACTAAAATCATTGATTGGTGCACATCTCTATTGTTTTGCACTTTTATAGACACACATTTGTATACATGTGTCTAATTTGCGAAAAATCGTAATGATGGAAAAATGAAAACGTTAACATTGGATCATCATAATGCTCACATTATACAGTACGTTCAAGCTTAAGGTTTACTCAGTACCGGCCCCTTGGCAGGCGCCTGCACTGAGTATATATAGTATATATAGCACTAGCGCTTGTACTGAGTAAACCTTAAGCTTGAACGTATGGTACATTTCCGTTTTAAGTTTTAATAAACGGTGATTTTATTTTAAAATATAATTATAAAATTTTTATTTTTAAAATTTAAAAATAAATTTACGGCGCATAAAAAGTTAGAGACAAAAAAATTATCATATATTTTCATATATAAAAATATAAATTAATTTTTAAATTTATAATTAATGTTTAAATAATGAAAAAAATTCATGATTTTTTTAAAAATATTTTATATTCATTTACTTATGTTTATGAGAAATAACTCGAGATATAAGTGAGAAAATCGCTTATTCTAATGTTAGACATCATATTTAATAATTATACATAATTTAAGGATAAAGAGAGGTCAAAGAATATACAATGCATTTCCTATTTATTGCCATAATTGTATTTTCATATGTATGATGATTTTGTATTAATACGCATGTTTAAAACACACATTTAAATACATTAATGGCAATAAATAGGAAATGCATTGTAATACGTGATTATATCTCTATTATAACATACGTGGACTTATATCTCGAGATATAAGTCAATCATTCACTTAATTTATTATAAATCATTATAATTAATGCAAAAAAAGAACGAATCAATGATTAAATATACGATATAAATGTACAGAGTGTTTAACGTCAAATTAGTATTGAGTCAAACAATTGATATTCTGACTATGGATGTATTAATTGATTTAATCTTTTATCTCACCTCTGATATTAGATATTATTACACTTTTATATGATATATGATTTTTGCACATAATAATCCCCTTTCCCTATGCTCATATCTTAAAGATCCGAACAAAAAATGGTCAGAGAATAGTCAGAGGTTTCAAATAATCGCATTTTAATATAATTATATTTTAATATTTAATACATTATATTTCGTATTAATTGCCATTAATGTATTTAAATGTTTATCATGATTTTTCATTAATACACATGCTTAAAACTATCATAGGATAATTCACGACACACATTAAAATACATTAATGGCAATTAATACGAAATAAATTGTAATTTTAAAAAAAATTGCCATTTACGTTTTCAATGGTGTCCGATGGTGTCCTCTTCAAAAATGAAAGTGATTTCCGTTAATATTTTAATGAATTCCATTTCCTAATTATTAATTTAATATTTTATTATATTATATTATAAATTACGTTTAAATTAATATTACACAATGCAAAGACCACAAATCATTGCGTATCATCTGAGCATAAATGCGACGCTCATATCGCTCCATCCTTTGATCATATGCCTCTGACCATTCTTTTAAAACACTGTTAAATGCCCATTTACAGCATCATCGATATCTTCGGGTAAATCTTTGACCTCTGAAGGATTTTGAAAACATCCAAAAGTCACATGGGCCTAAATCATGTGAATATGGATCATCAAACATTTTCACATCGATACACGAATAAAATCGATACTTTTGAGAGGACGTGCATTATGATGCAAAATTCCCCGAAATGTGGACTTTGGTCGTGAATCACAGAGACTTTCATATACTATTTTAAGACTATCGATATACCATGGTGCTGTTATGGTATAATACTGACTAAACCCGATCTGAAAGTTAATCATACGCATATTCTCTTTATTTATTTCCATTATTAAAATGTATATTTTTTAAAAGTAATTTTTTCATTTTTAAATTCGAATCTTTAATTTTAAAATAAAAATCAAAAATTTGTATATCATAATAAATAGTTAATCTTTGACATTCCATCAAAAATGCAACAATACTTTTCGCAGAACTTTTAGAGCATTGAAATATAATAAATAAATTAAATAATTATTAAAAAACACTTTAATCATAATGATTAAATGATAATGAATCAATTTTAATGAATGATGTATTTATTAATGATGTAATGCTATGAAAGGGTTATGTATGTGCGCCAAAAACTTAAAATGTATAATGCGAGTGTTATGATGACATAATGTTAGCGCATGCGCTTTGCGTTTTCCATCATTTTTGGGAAACTCATGTCACATGTGTATATGATTATGCTTTAAAATCACAATAAATATTATTCAATATTTATATTGTAAATTATGGCGATGATTATAAATCACATGAAAATCGTTTCGAATCATTTCGAAACATATTTACGGTTTTTATGTTTAAGAAAATTAAACACATCAATGAACACATTAATGAAAGAAATAAAGTATTTTATCATATCATTCCATTGAAATTCGTTCATTCATTTAATTGTTATTTTAGAATCACAGTGACTGATGATGGATCAACGATCGTGTGCTTTCATCCGCCCGAAGATCGCACATTTCCATATGAACATACACGGGTATTTTTATAATAATTGATTATGATAAATATTGAATTCGATTTAATATGACATTTAATTTTCTTTAAAATTTATTAAAAGCCTCTGCCGGTGATTGACGATGAATTAAAAGAGAATGAATCACCGCTGAAGATTCAGTGCCGAATCGATGCTGAGAATATGTACGGCGATGGTCCGAATATGGAAGAATTACAAATGCTCACATTTACACCGAAATGGAAATGGGATGATTTTAAGTATGTTTTCCTCTTTTTATTTACATTTTTATTTACTTTAATATCCTATTTATTTAATCATATTAAAGCGTACATCTTTTATTTTTATCATTATCATGATTTTTAAATTAAAATTAATTTAAACGATAAATGTATCATACATTATGTATGCATAAAATAAGCATATACACGCGTTATAACTAAAGTGTCCAATTTTAAGCAGTTTTTTATCGAAAAAAAGCACCTGAACATGCCAAAAAAAGCAAAAAAAAAGCACTTTTTCAAAAATTTTGAAAATACTAAGGGGGGA
>JAQIXB010000438.1:0-17776 GCA_034697405.1 Mesoplophora pulchra | reverse complement strand
AAATTAACATATTTAGTGGACGTAGTTTATGTACACCTTACATTTGTGATGTCACTACCACACGGTACAGGGGCTCCTTTATTAATGTTTAAATATTAGCATTTTTTAAATGTTAAATTAATTTTAAATGTTTATTTTTTCAGATTAATTTATTCTAAAAATAAGTCTATGATTTAATAGAATTTTTAAAATGTCAATAAAATTCATATTTTTAATATTTTCATTTTTTATTCACATGCATCTGTAATCAGTTATGTTTAAAAATAATTTTATTTTTAAATATATATTTTTTCATTTTTATGTTTAGAAATATAATATGTAAACATAATTAAAACGTTTCCATTTTTTACATAATTTTATTAAACATTAATTATGATCACATAAATACCCTTTTGCCTCACATTTTAGCATTTCAAAAGAAACAAAAGCATAAAATTAATACAGTGAAACCTCCAGTTACGGACACCTCTCTTAAGCGGACACAGTCTGCTGCAAAGTGGTGTCCGCTTAAGAGAGGTTTCACTGTATTTCTAAAAATAAGAATCACGTGATATTCATAGGCTATAAAATGAGGTCCAAAAAGTGTGGTAAATTAGTGTTTTAACTTTTAATGAAATAATTATTTTAATTTTAAAATTAAATTAAAAATATACATAATTATTAAGTTTAAAATTAAGTTTTTTTTATATAATAATTTTTAATATTTTTATATTATAAATTATTTTATTATAAACACATTTTGGTGATGAAAAATTTATTCTTAGAATTTATTATTATATAATTAATTTTATTTTTAAAATAATATTATCAAAAATTAAAGGGAATTTTAATTTAAAATTTAAAATAAATCTTTTATTTTATATATTATTAAATGCAATGAAATGAATGTATATTTATATACACTAAAAACATGTTTCCATAGAAATAACATGCATATGAAAAAGGCTTTCATCATATTATTGTATTATCCATTACCATATTACCATTACCAATACTAATGCTAAAGCTAATGCTAGTAAATGCTAGTAAATGGTGCACGTGTATCAATGTTTATCTTTTTATTATTATTATTATTTTATACATTTCTTTAGAACACATTTATTTATATATTATTATCTTTAAATATATCATTTAAATGATAATTTTCATTTTATATATATAATGATATTTTTATATCAAAAAATATGACCTTAAATTGAATTGAATTTTATATTTTAATTTTAATTTTAAATATTAATAAATAATAATAATAATAATTTTAATTTAAATTTTAATTATTATTATTAATAATTTTAAATAATTTTAAAGTACAAAAAAATGTCATCGAAAATATTCGATTATGGTAATGTTTTCTCATTTTTGTAAATTTATTAATTTTAAAATAAAAATATTTAAATATGAAATTTAATGCTAAATTTGAATTTTAATATTTTTTAATATTAAATTTTAAAATATTAATTTAAAAATGAAATGAAATTTCAGATGAAAAATGGTTTAATACCGTCAGTATCGTGACGCCATCGGTTAAAGAATCGGCGCTTTTAATAAACGAAAATGCATTATTATTAAATCATAACGAAAAAGTCATTCATTCATTTTCTCATTTTTTTTAAATTTTTTATTAAATTAATATACACTCTGTTTACGTTTATGTCAATTGAAATATCAAATATTATCATTGGAATTTAATTGTCATAAAAATCTAATTTTTTAAAAACATTTTTATAATTATTTAATATTTAAGAAAACATTAGAAAACATTAGATACGCATTTTTTATATTAATTTAGTTTTATATTAATTTTTATATTTTATATTAAATTTTATATTAATTACAAATTATTAAATATAAGATTATGGACTTACCATTTACGCAAATAAATGACATCCGAAGACATTAACAGACAAAAACAGAGTGTATCTTTAATTAAAGAAAAAAATTAAATTTTAAAAAATTATAAATTATTTTTTTAAAAAAATTGAATTAAAAATATTTATTTTTTATATAAATTTAAAGATAAAATGTCTTTTAACTGCGATTAAATGTATCGATTTAACGACACTTTCGGGTGATGATACGCACGTGAATATCGACCGTTTATGCGTCCGTTCGGTAAATCCGTTACGCGATCACATTAAAGAGAAACTGTCATTAAATGAGGACATTCATACGGCCGCAGTGTGCGTGTATCCGTCACGTGTTTCCGATTGTGTACGCGCGTTTCAAAAGTTAAATACTAATAATGTGAATATAGCGTCTGTGGCCACGGGTTTCCCGTCGGGACAGTTCCCCCTTTCGACGCGATTAAAGGAAATTCAATACGCCATTGAATGCGGTGCCAATGAAATCGATGTCGTCATTGACCGATCATTGGCCATTAATGGTCAATGGAAAGAGATTTACGATGAAATTAGAGAAATGAGAAGAGTCTGTGACAATGGTCACGCACATTTAAAGGTCATTTTAGCCGCCGGTGAATTGGGATCATTGAATAACATATACAAAGCGTCGATGGTCTCAATGATGGGCGGTGCTCACTTTATAAAGACATCGACGGGTAAAGAGACCATAAACGCGACCATAACCATCGGCATTACCATGACACGTGCCATTTGGGACTTCTATTATAAGACGGGCGTTAAAATCGGGTTTAAACCCGCGGGAGGATTACGCACCGCCGATGACGCCTTAAAATGGATTTATTTAATGAAAACACAATTGGGCTATGAATGGATTAATGAGAAATTCTTCAGAATCGGGGCATCATCATTATTAAATGACATCGAAAAATCGCTCTTTAAACTCATATATCAAAGAGATCCGCATCATTATGAATTATCACTTTAAATATTCATTTAATTTTTATTTTTAAAAAAATATTAATATAAAATATATTCATTTTTTTAAATATACACATAGTTTTAGATTATACATTTATATCAATGAAATATTATTAAATATATATATTTTTATAATTTTTTTTCTTACATTTAATCTCTTATATCGTGATGATAAATTCAGATTTTTGTGGACATACATTATAACCTTATATCGTGAGGTATTTATTATGTCCTTTGAAATAATAATACGATTTTAGAGTATAATAAAAGTACAAATATGTTATTAATATAAAACCTAAATAACGTGATAATATAAAATTATATTTAATTTACAATTAAATAAAATATAATTATGAATTTCAATAATTTTTTTAAATTTTATTTATATACACACATATATTATTTGATTATTAATGATTAATATATGCATATTTATTATATATTTATCATTAATCAATAATTATTAAAAAATTCATATTAATTAAGTAAATATTTTAATTAATATATAAAAATAGAGTTTAAATATTTAATAATACACATTTGTGTCATCGTGTAATGTACTTTTTGTAATAAAATTGATAAATGGCATCAGAATGATGACTGCCATTGGTTTAGCCCCAAAATCATATTAATATACATTTACATGCGTTTACAAAAAGTTCATTCGAATGGAACACAGTGCTGTAATATTTAATTATAAAAAATAAAATAAATTTAAAAAATGAAAGCGTTAAATATGATAATTAAAAGACAAAATGATCATAACTTTCATATTCATTTAACACAATTCTATGATAATCGATTAAATGCTGACGGATATTGATAAAGTGACCTTTACATAAACGACACCCTTTCGATGGTCCTTTATCCGTTTCATTATTAGAATGCGATGAATTTTGATGATGCATCTCTGAATGGACATTATCGGACATACTCTTTTCGGACATATTCTGATGTGATAAATGTACAGTTTCTTCATAATGATGGTTTCGCAATGGAATTAATTGATCTGTCATAAGATTGTATTGATCATTGACATTCATCGGCGGACGTAATAATGTGGCGAATGTAAAGCTCTCTAATGGTACCTCTTCATATACAATGTGTGACTCTTGATGCTGATGATGATGCTGTTGCTGCTGATGATGATGGTGCTGCTGATGATGGTGCATTGTTGAGGATGACACTGATGATACTGATGATAATGCTGATGATACTGAAGATGCTGATGGTAATGATGGAAGTATCACAGGTATGGTATTATCATGTGAACTGATAGCTGTTTCTTGAGTATAATGTCCATCTTTATAATGATATGATACATTAACCGTACTGACCATAGGCAAAAGATTAGTGACATTATCGCAGTTTTGCGTTTGAATCGAATGTCCATTAATATTAACATTATTCTGATGATTGACCTCAACAATGGACGGTACCATTGTTGAGGACGCACATTGTACTAAATTACTATTATCGCTATGATTAGAGATATTAATGTTAATATGATCATTGTCATTTTTGTCGTGTTTTTTCACGTTTTTTTGTTTCCTCTGTTTTTTTGGAGCGTTATAATTTTGATGCGTTTTTAAGTGATTTCTCAATTCCTGTTTCTCAATGAATGCTGTAAATTCATTAAAAATATTTTATTTAATTTTTTTAAAATTATTTTAAATCATAAAATAATTATATATTTATATGTATCGAGTGATTTAAAATAAATTTATTGCTAAAACTAAAGCATATATATTTAATTTTATTTTAAGTTTCAGCGTTTTTAAATATATATTGCTTAATATGCATCTTTACATTATTACTAATTATATGTACAGTAAAAACTCTAAAATATTTTTTAAAAATCAGGAATATCATTTCTTAAAAGTTTTACTGTATATTTTGAATCACTCTGTATATGCATAATACAAATTACATTTATCGCATGTGCTGCATTTGTGGGGTCTTTCGCCGATATGACGGCGGACGTGTTTTAGCATATTCCCGCGGACCAAAAATTTTCTGCCGCAAAATGTGCACGAAAATCGTTTAATTCCCTGATGCTCGTCTTTGTGGACACGCAAATTACTCCGCGATCGGAATGTCTTCGGACATATTTCACATTTAAATGGACGTTCATCGGAATGGACAATTAAATGCGATGATAATTGATGTTTAACCCTATATCCTGTGTTTATATAAAATAATATATTAATTAATATATTAATTAATTAATTAAATTATTTTTTAAATAAATTTAATTGATAATGACCTTTTCCACAGTATGTACAGACATAGGGTCTTTCTCCGGTGTGTATACGCCGATGTCCGACCAATGAATTGGGATGTGTAAATGTCTGACCGCACACTTCGCATGTGTATGGTCTTTCCCCTTTATGCACACGCAAATGACCGATTAAATTCGCTTTTACCGCAAATCTTTTTCCTTTTATTTTAAATTAATTAATTAATTTATTTATTTATTTTTTTTTATTAAAAATAATTCATTACTTTTAATTAATACAAAATTAAATAATAAATTAAAAAGAAAATAAATTAAACATTTACCTCATTTTTTTAAATAAATAACAATTTTTTATTTAAAATAAAAGAAAAGGTCAAATAAATGAAAAATTTCATGCCTAAGGATAAAAGAGATTATTCACTCTTTTAAAGTAATGTGCAGAGATGAGTAATTCCCAGGGAATTCCCGGATTTTAAAAATCTTAGATTTTCCAAATTTTTTGTTAAATTTAATTAAAATTAACAAAAAAAAACTCTCAATATTTTTGGGAAAACTTAGTTAACATGGGAATTTTCGGAATTTACCCCAATTATAAATGGGGTAATAAAGTAATATATATTATTTCATGTATTATTTTACTATATATGAGTATAATAACAAAAAGTATAATTACCGCACTGTTCACACATAAAGTTCTTTTGATCGGAATGTCTTAATTTATGAGTTTTAAGTTCCGATTCCGTAATAAACGTTTTTCCGCATTTTTCAAAATCACAGAGAAATATCCGTGAATTTCCACATTCATTATGAAATCGTAACCGATGTTTATTCAGTGATGTCTTTGTCGTGAGACTCAATCCGCAATCGACACATTTATAGGGATTATCCACGGAATGTGTACGCATATGTAATTTCAATGAATTTCGTGATCGTAATTCTTTTCCGCAATTATCACATGTAAATTGTGTCTCTGATATTATTTTTAAAATGATTAAAAATTATTCTTTTAATTTATTTAATAATAAATAAATTAAAAACCATATATTCATTATATAATTATTATATTATACCGTAACTATGATATAATGCATTAAATAATGAAATAATATATTAAAATTATAGATATAAATACAGGTCATTTATAAGATACATATCTGAAGCCATAAATTAACATTAACATTAAAATTTAAATTAAATTTAAATTAAAATATTAAATTATATTATAAATCACATGTGCATTGTCAATAATATATAAAACTCAATTTTCCTATAATTTTTATCATTAAATATTTATTATTAAAATTAATGTATGACTATTGTCACTATAATTTTAATATATTGATAATTAATAAGTTATTTCAACTAAAACTAGTAATTTCATTCAATTAATTTAATTTCACATTTAATTATTCATTCATACATTTATTCATTCATTCATTTATAAATAAATGCTTTAAATTAATTATTATTAATGAATAACTTTCTTAAAATGCTATTAAACATATACATTTTAAATGTAACCGCACTTTGACCTATAAAATTGCATTAAAAAATAAAATTAAAATTAAATTAAATAATTTTTTTTTCTTTAAAATTTTTTATAAAAATTCTAGTTTATGTGTGTGTATAGTAAACATTAATATAATGAATTTTGATATAAATTTAGATAAAAGAAAGTTTCAAAGTAAACACCATATACACCATATACATCATCACCCTTTAGATCCTATCTTATCTCATAAGAGAATGAAAGAATAAGAATACCCTATATCCTGAGTTATAAAACTCATTTTATTTTATTGCCCTTTCAATGTTTTGCGATTAAAGATCTCTTTTAGCCTGAGGGTGATACCTCAAACTATAAGATCAGCTATAGTGATATGAAAAAAGTGTATATGGGAAATATGCTAATATAATATATACACTAAGTTTACATTTGATTAGGATCCTATGCAAGAGCATGTTCGATTTTATGCGTAACATATGCTTATGCGCACATGTTCTTACACAGGGTCCTAATCAAATGTGAACGTATTGTATTAAATGATACCATTATTTTTATGATGGTCTTTGATGTGAATGGATAATTTACGAATATTCGGAAATGTCATATCACATTCTTTACACGGATGTGACTTAATTTTTCTGATTTTTTTGTCCGATGATAGTATATCATCGATCGGGGACATCGCTCGTACTATACGCTGAACACATATTAAGTTACTTTTATTACCATTATTTTGAACATTAATATTATGGACATTATGAACATTATGATTAATTTTATTATTTTTTCGTTTATTATTATTATTATTAATATTATTTTGATTATGATGATGATGATTAATTTTATCATCGGATGAATGATGATCCATCATCATCATCATTATGGACATCGTTTCATTATTACCATCATTTAAATGCATATGATTTTCGGGGAAAACTGAAGATTCAATCGTTGTATCATTCATCTCATTTTTATCGCCCTAAAAATTTTTCAAAAATTTTTTCATTTTTTATTCGTATTTAATATTTAAAATGAAAAACAATTTTTTAATTAAAAATTTTTTAAAATAATTTTTATTATTTAAACACATGCATATGAATATATGGTTAATTTAATTTTAATTATATATTTTATATCATTTTATAGCATTATTATTGATGATTTTTTGTAATTATAAATAACAGACTATGACCGAATTACGGAAAAATAAATATGAAAAAAATTGACACTTAAAACGGCATTAAATTTTTTTGCATAAAATATTTATTATATTTATTATATAAATATTTTATTAAAATTCATTTAAATAAAATTTATATAAAAATTTTAATTTCTTATTCTAAATGCATATATAATGCTCGTTAATGGCGTTTTAATTCATTTAATATTTTATTTTATTATGATTATGAATTAAATAATTATCAAAATTAAAAATAAAAATAAAAAATTTTCACATTAAAAAGTATTTATGGTAATATTTTCAATTAAATAATAATGACATAAAATTATAATTAAAAATATGTAATTATAAATTCAATCATTACTATTATTACAGAAATTATTTTATCGATAATAATATTGATAATAAATAGTAATTGATACTTTTGATAATAGTTTCCGATAAAATAAAAATTATATATGATTATCAATGTCCGGAAATTTTCGTAAATTTTAAAAAAGAATTTTGAGATGCATTTATTTTATCGTATTTTTAATTACAAAATATCCCGAAATTTCAATATTTTAAAATTACAAAACTTTAAAATTTTAGATATTTTTACATTTAATATTTCTTTTGATATTTTTAATTATAATTTTAATATTAAAAATATTAAATAGAATTTTATAATTTTATAATTATTTTCTATTTTAATTTTTAATTTTGCATGTAATTTTTAGGTAAATTTTCGCCTTTTTTAAAACTTAATGAAAGTCTCATTTATAAACGTTATTTTAAAAGATAAGTTATATTGTATATTATTATAAATTAATTAAAATCTTAAATCAAAAGAATTATTATATTATTTTAAAATTTAAATTAAAAAATATAAATTATGATGTTATAATTATTTTATATGTGCAAATATTTTATATAATGCATTACGCGGATAAAAGTTTTTAAAATATATATTCCGAAATGTTTTATTTACTAAATTTTCCATTCTCTGATAATCATATAAAATAATACGCTCATGCATATGTTCATAGAAAAAAATTCGTATGAATTGAATCATGTAAAGCATTATAATTCACAGTATAATTATATGCATAGAGTATTATAATGCTATTAAATTCACGTGCAGTTTTTTTTATTATAAACCTGTGCATGAATGTAATAAAAATAAAATAAAAAATAAAATAAAACATTAATTATGCATATTATCATTATATCATTAAAAAATCATCGATTAATTATCAATTAAATAAATAAATAAATATTAAAGAAAAATTAAGCTAAAATCAAATATTTTATTTTTAATTTAAATTTAAATATTATTCAAATAAAAAAACATATAAAATAAAAATTTTAAAATTAAATGATAATAACAATTATGTGCACAAATAAATGTCATTAATATTTTTGACGTCAATAATTTCGTTAATAAATTTTAATGTAATTTTTTGGGGTTAAAATGGTCACATCGGAACGTGAAATTGGATTGGGATATATGGGAATATATGGGGATATATCATTATATCTATTTATGAATATGATGGTGACAAATGATGTTTTATATGTAATTCATGCATAAAAATAAAAATTCCTATGCATATACTATCCTATGCTATTATAGAGTGATCCAATAAATATGCCATAAACAAAACTATCAAAAAGCACATATGTCTTATATCTGAGGTTAAATGATTGTGCCGTTCCCTCACGATATAATTTCAATAAAAATGTCATGTAAATCCTCAATTAATATAAAAATTGGAAATAATTATTATACGATAGTATATTGTGCTGAGTTTTTATTGGATCACTCTGTAGATAACACTTAATCATTATTAATCATAAATTATAATGAATTAACGAATGAATTGGGATATTCCCGGAAAGTTTCAGCTCAAAAAATATTACGCCGTTAATTAATGAATGCATTAATTATTATTTTTTATTCGCATATTCTTTTGAAAAATTTAAATCATTTAAAAATTTAAAAAAATAATTTTTTTCATACATATTTTTGCATAAAAAATTGTAAAAAATTTTTATTAATGACACACAATACTTAACTATTATTTGATAATTATAATAAAATAAAATATTTAATTTTATGTTTATATATATTTAAACAAAAATTAGTAAATATGCTATTATCGAATATAATAAAAAATAATTCATATATTATTATATTATATAATTTATATTTATATATTAATATATCAGTATATTATATCGTTTTATATCATTATATATTATGATAAATATTACTCATATAATATTAGTATTATATTATTAAATAATATTTTAAATAAAAATTAATATTATAACATGAGTATTATATTATAATATATATTATATTATCATATATAAATACAAAAATATATATGATCATTTTAATAGATTATTGTTATTTAATTAATAATTAGTCATACATCTTTTAATTAATTTAATTAAATTACTGCTAAGCTCAAATAAAATACCTGAGTCGAAATAGCATGTTAACATAGCCATAGTATAGCTATACTATTCGCTAGTTACATATGCATACTCTCCCAATACAATACAATACAATACAATAAAAATGCATTATAATATTAAAATTGATATTTTTTCAAAATTATTAATAATTTATTATAATATATAAATATATATGTGAATAATTAATAATTAAATTAAAAATGACACATATCTTAATATGTATAAATAATATTATTAATGATTATTAATATTTAATATATAAAAATATGAATATACTAAAAATGCACTAAAAATATAATAAAATACTCACATTATTATTATGTTCATTTAAATGATTTTCCATAATAAATGATGATTTAAAAAATTAATAATAATTAATAATGAATATTTTAATATAATAATGAAATGAAAGTTAAGAAAAAGTTTATTAAAACATTGAAATGAAAAAAGTTAAAAACAAAAATTCGTTGAAACGTATCATACTCAAAAATTAATATGGCATAATGAAGAAACACTGTTCACTAATGCATCAATACGCTAGTATCATACACTAGTATCATGTATCGCTTTTAGTGTATTGTTGTATTTACTTCATATGTATTGCTGTGTTCAGAAATAGTGTATACATTCCATTGGACGCTCTTTATATACGTGTGTAACGAATGCGCGCATTAATGGCGCTAAATTCAAACGCTCATTTTTATTCAAAAAATATACCTAAAAACGGCACTTTTTATACAATACTTATACATGTTAAGGAAAACACTCGCAAATATCTTTAGGTACTTATATCTTTAGGTAAAGTATATTTTCTGCCTCAATTGGAATATTTTTTAAAAAATTAAATGTAAAAATTTGTGCTTAGACCAAAAATATTAAGTAATATGATACTAAATTTTAAAAAATATAAATAATTACCATAATTAACATTTAAATTTTAATTTTAATTTATTTATTCATTTTAAAATAATAAAATGTATTTTAATGATTAAATGAATTAAAATTAAAATTTTATGTAATATTTATATGACTGAATAAACATTAAATAAAATTTAATTTTTTTTATTTTTATTTTATATGATTGTGAATGAATGATTAAACTGTGATTATATTGTAATGTAATGTAATGTAACGGTATCGGCATATTTCAATTATACAAAAACACTATGACTTAAATTATAATCATTATGTAAATATGTAAATTATATATTTATATAATTATCAGCGTTTTATGTGCATATACAGTATTATTTAATATATTTTTAGAGTATTGTAATACGGTAATATTTCGATTTTATTACGATATAAAAATATATTACTCTATAAATGCACTTTCACTTAATGTAAGTATATCTCTATTATAAATTTGACACTTTCTTCAATCTTAACATTAGGGAAGGAAAACAGGGAATATAAGGAACATATATTTTAAAATATTTCTTACCGTATACCTCGAGATATAATTGCTAATCAAAAGTAGTTTCCAATCTAGGGTTAAGTTGAAGCAAATGCGAGGTAAAAGGGTATGTAATATATTATGTAATTTTATTTAATAAATTTCAAAATATTAATGTATTATTAATTTATTGAATGAAAATATATATTAAATAAATATATTTTTATCATTATTTAACATTTAGTACATGTATAAATATAAAATAGTTTATTACTAAATCTTAAATACAATTATAGGTAAAGATATTTTTTTATATTATATTTTAATGATAAAAATTATTTATTTTTTATAATTAACAAAAAAATGTGAAAAAATAATTTCTTAAAAATAATACATTTAATTTTTTTTATTTAATTAATTAGTTAATGCCTAAGTGCGAATAATTTAATTAATTATTCGTGAAAATACTTTTTGTACATTATTATAGAGTATAATTAATATATAAAAATGTAAAATTTAAATGCATATATAATTACATATATAATAATATTAAATATTAATAAATTAATAAATATTAATTAAAAAACATTCAAAAAATTAAAACATTCAAAAAAGATATTCATCACTCACTTATTAAACCATACCCTTATAATGTGAGTTTTAAATCTCGAGATATAAGATCTATCAATATCTTAACTTTCAATTGCAATGTCATACAAATAAATACACTGTGTCCAAAATACAATATACCATTAATTGAGCATTTCAATATTATTTTGTTAATAAACAGTATAATATATATTATATGTGCTCAAAAATGAGAAACCGTATTTAGGACACACTGTATGTTTAAAGAAAAAGTTTCCTCACGCTATAAGAGAGGTAATAAATGGATATTTATAATTCATCTTTTTTCATTCGTTTATCATGACATTCAATAGTATTGCACTTTTTATTCTTCTCACTAATGACATGGTCAATTCCTACTTTAACCAAACGCACGAATTCATTCGTATCGAACTTATAATTAGTAAACTTTGCGTGTGCACCTAACTCCGGATGATGACCTTTGTCCTCAGGAAACACTTTGTCATTGTGTTGCCATGTCATGTATTTGACACCTCTTAACCGCGCCAAATCCGCGTAACAATCGGCATCATCACAATTATATAATTCGAAAGTGACACCATGGTCAGGTTGAAACAGACAATGGGTTAATCCCGCACCATGAATACCTATTAATATGTCACTATTCGAAGAGATCGCGATCTGTTCTTTGAATGGCATCACGTGATTAAAATCGTATTTCGATACGATTAAGTTTTTCGATACATTTTTAAGCGCTGATAATAGTTCGTCCTCATTTAGTATACGCCGATATTTCGTGTTTCGTGATATAAGAGTTATTCGTATCGGAATATCATAATCAATAAAATTTGGTACATCATTATCATCATTATTATCATTATCATCATTATGTTTACTATGAATTGAATTAACATTATCATTATGATCATAATGATGATGATAATCGATTTTTAAATTGTGTAATAAATGGCGGTTAAAGGCACGGAAAAGTCCGGATTTAGAACATCCGGGAATTAATGGCATATTATAATATATTCCGTAAATCATTCGCGGTAATAATGGAAATATCACATTTTTAAAGCATATTTTTTTCCCCATAAATGGCATGAGATTTAAGACCGGGTTTTTAGTGAATGCATTCCAAATGTGGTGAAAGTTCGATCGGTATGGGAATGTGTCCCAAATCAGTATGTTATTATCTTTGGTAAATGTATTGTTTAAATGAAAAGATGCGTATAAATTAATGAAATCACAAAAATGATGATACATGTTAACAGTGGCGTCTAATTTCATGATAAATGTCAATTCATTTATCCAAAGATCACATTTTGGTGAAGATCCTGATGATGACGCTGATGATGATGATTTCTTTAAATCACCATTATTATCATTATCATTATCCGTATTAAACACGTGATAATTTTCGAGCTCAGCATACCACGATTGCAAAGGACTTCGATGAGCATTTTCACCTTTGACCCCATTAGTGTCTAAATGACAATTCCATCCTCCGATTTGTTTATGGCCAATGATATCATCACGATATCGCATCGGTTCTTCGATGGTGTTTAATTTCTGAAAATCGATCAATAAATTTGTGGCATCACAGTAACGAAAGTATTGTGAACATCGAAGAGACGATATCGGATGTGCATTATTAACATTCTTCGACGGTTTACAGTACGATCGCATTTCTTTGCGCCGTTCGCGGACATAACCGAAATCGCTCTGTTCAAAGAACACCTTTAACTGTTCCATTTTATTTCGGGCCCATCCATTGCTATCGTATGGACATTCCGGCATCAGATAAAGTTCGTGATCTTTGCATTTATTACTCTCATTATAATGGCGTTCATAGCCCCAACAATGGCGTTGTCCATCATCAGCTAAGATCTGTTCACAAAGTTTTGGCGTCATATTTACATCATCGTATGGCGCTAATTTAATAATTATTAAAAAATTATGTTAAAATATTATTAAAAAGTATTTTTTAAAATGAATTTTATATGAAAAATAATATTTTTTAATGAAATGAATTACTTTCAAACTTTATTTGATCATAGTTAGCATTTTGGCATAGTTTTTCCACATTTTTTCGTACGTTAACATTATTCGTAAAATAATACTTAAAATGATCATAGGGTAATGATGGTAATTTAATTAATGATAAAATTATGTTTATATTTAAATAAAATGACAAAACTATGATATTATAAAAATTTAACATTTTTGTTTTTACGTTTAAAACATTTGATTCGAATTTCTTTTTTATATTATTTATAAATTAATAAATAAATAAATAAAAACTAAAGAAAGAATGATAAAGAAAAAATGGAAAAAATTAAATATAATAAAATGCTATTTATTATACATTTTCAATAAAATTCACACGCCCATTGCTTAATTTAAAGCATTTTTGTGCATTAATATGCGCATTATTATCAAAATTTAATGACTTTTTTAAGAAATAATTTAAGCAAAAAAACGCTTTAAATGTAAAGACATAAATTAAGAAATTATTTTCATTTTTTTAAAGATCCAAATAAAGTAAAAAAAAATTTGAGATAAAATATTTTTAAATTTTTTTATTCACACATTAAATTATTAAATAAATAATGAACAATTTATGAATTGAAAAAATTTAAGCATTTAGTGCATGATGTTTACATTTTTATTATTTTATTTATTATTTATTATTTTTATTAATGACATTATGACATTAATTATCAGAGATGTGTTTTTCGGGGATGATATTAAAAACATTATTCTAAAAAATTGCAAAATATTATTTAAAACGATCTTTTCTGTCCTTAGAATTCAAAATGATGAGTTTTTATAGACATTTGACCCGAAATTCCCCTAAAAACACACTGAAAAACATTAAAAATGTCATTTTTACAAAATTTTTCAAAAAAATTATAAACATTTTTTTAAATTTTAAATACTTTTAAATATGATAATTTTGTTAATTTTTTAATTTTATTTTATGACAATATTTATTTATAAAAATCTTAGACAAAAAATTATATTGTGATTAATTTATAAATCATAAAATTATATTTTATTTTTAAAGAAATTACAAAAAAAATGCGAAAATTAATGTGAAATAAAAGACAATAATTGTTTATCGATATTTTTGGAATGAAATTTGTGATTCGATACATTTAAACACAAAACATATACATATTAATATATTGATAAATCATGAATGAAAATAATTTTTTTGTATTTTTAGTACTTTTTTAGTAAATTTAAGTTTAATTTTCGATGGGCATAGTCTTCGCCTGAGCACGAACGCGTTTCTCATATTCCAAACGATTTTGACTGTAATTAAATTAAATTAATATTTAGTAAACATATTTAGTCAATTCAATTGCAAAATACCTCTTATGTTAGTTCTAATCATTGTAATTTTATTTTATTCATAAATAAATACTATTTACATGTACTGACATTAAATAATATTCATTATTAATATATTAATATTAAAAATGTATATTTTAAAATGCAAATTTAATCAATGATCATGCATATGACTATATATTCATAAAGTCATAGTTAACCTAAATTATAATCTTACGTATAACAACAGCCTTCTAATTAATGATTAATGTGATAATAGTGTATGTGTGTCTAATGATAAATTTGCTGTATAATTATCGTTTACCTCAAATCAATAAAAATTAAAAAGATAAAGTATGGTACCATATTACCTCACTTTTTACATATAAACTTATAGCGTGAGGTATATACTTATAGCGTGAGATGTACTTTTTTTTAACATTATATATCATAAAATGTCAAAGCGTTAATTAAAGTCATGCAAAAAATTACTATCATTTTCATGTAAATGGTAACTATCGCATGTATACGCTATGAGTTCCTATTTGTACGTTGCGCTATTACATTGTAATAGCATAAGGTACAAATAGGAACTCATAGCGTATTCATACGATATTTATTGTTAAGTAAAAAGTGAATATTGAATGGTAATATACCAGTAAATGGTGTATGCCTCAGCCTGAGCGGGGTCTTTGATGTTAGGTTCATTGAGAAGGTCCTGAATCCCGACTAAGATCTGTTTTATGGTAATCGCGGGTCTCCAATCCTTTTCCTCATCCAAAAGCGACAGACATACCGTACCCGACGGATACACGTTCGGGTGAAATAACGGCGGTTCGAATTTACACTTCGGGGGTGTCGACGGATAATCGTCCTTAAATATCATACGC
The DNA here is from genome assembly GCA_034697405.1 of Mesoplophora pulchra. Taxonomy (NCBI): domain Eukaryota; kingdom Metazoa; phylum Arthropoda; class Arachnida; order Sarcoptiformes; family Mesoplophoridae; genus Mesoplophora; species Mesoplophora pulchra. The sequence goes on along the minus strand of JAQIXB010000438.1, from coordinate 1,328 downwards.
AATTTGTAGAGTCCGCCCTCCCATGGGGTCTAAACAGATATACTATTAATAATGCTATTTAATGTCCATATAGTATTGTACCCTTTTACCCCACTTTTTAGACCGCGGCTTATATCTCGGGATGAGTGCATTTTCAAATGGGCTCAGAAAATATTCAAAGGTGTATTTAGGAAAAAGGGGGTCTTATACCTTATGGTATAAGACCCCTAAGGTCTAAAAGGAGTGAATATGGGTATATGTTTGCATTATCTATATATGTGATATGACACGTATCGCATGGGGTCATAGACCGTGCGTGACCCTTTACATAATTATGTGATCGTTCTTTTATAATGAAAAATTTAAAAAAAAATAAAATTTAATTTAAAAATGATATAAAATATAATTTCATAAAAATATGTCACAATGATAATAGCGAAAGTGAAAGTCAAATACCATTTTACCTCACATTTTTTAGGCCATAGTTTTATAGAGGATTTCGTTTCAATTAAAATTGAATCATAAATATAAATAATGAAATTTGACACATAAATCTCGAGATATAAGAGATGCTATGCATTCGCAGTGCGAATAAAATCGAGTATCACATGAGAGGTAAAAGTGTATGGTAAAAAAGAGTAATGAAATGGTGTCGGACATACTCCCTGTTTCCCGGGAATGGCGCATTCCCAATTCATTAAATTCAATGTTCCGTCAGCATTTTTTGTCGGTTTTGCGATAAATCCCTTTAAAAATAAATAAAAAATGATTATATAATAATTATATAATAAAATATATATATATATATATATGCATATATGCATACGAAAGGATGGTTCTTTCTCCACGCTTTTCTCTCTTCGGCCAAACGTGCGACTGCGATGCCCGACATTTGTCACCACTCTTAAAATACCTTTAAATTTATAATTTATTTATTTTATTTATTTATTTAATTAATTAATTAATTTATATTTAAATAATTTAATAATGATAATAATGCGCTGTTTTTTAATATATGTATATATGGATGATGAATGTTATTCATTAAATAATATAATATACGAAATGCGCTATGAATTACTGTAAAGAACCACTTAAGCCCACTTTTGCATTTTAATACGGATATGCTATACGCATGCTCACGTTAAAAGCATTGGGTCTATTGATATTCATTATCCGTATTAAAATGCAAACGTAGGCCTAAAGTGGTTTTTTACAGTAATACACAAAAAGCGGCACATTTATCAGGGACCGTTTATACATAGATATATGGGAAGGCATAAAGGATTCAGACGTGGGCGTTTTTTTGACGTCACATATAAATTGATAGTACAGGAATAGTTACATGG
>JAQIXB010000437.1:0-17810 GCA_034697405.1 Mesoplophora pulchra | reverse complement strand
ATAAGTATTTTATCTTTAGTGCAATTTTTATTTCATTTCTTAAATATATCAAAAATATTTATAAAAAATATGATAAAATGTTAATGAAATTCATAGATTTCTTTATTTTTCATCATTAAATGCATTATTAAATTATTAGGTATGAATGTAAATTTTTTTATATATTATATAAAACATATTAAAATAAAAAAATAATTTATTTTAATTATTATATTATTTTAATATATTTGTACACAGTGTGCAGAATACACAATAAAACCTCTATGATAAAACGAATCGAAACGATATAACAGAGCGCAATACATTATATGAAAATATCCCATTACATGCATAAAGGGGTGTAAAATCAAATAATACCTTAGCGCTGAAACTATTACTTTATGAGATATTCGTGAATATGTCTAAAAATGGCATTTTGGCATTGCATAAAAAACACGCGCCAAAATGCTCAATGACTAGTTTTTCATGTCGAATATCATTTACTAATTGTAACACATAATTCCATAGAAGCATATGTTAATTTATATAAAATATCGTATTCATCCACTTTTTGAGCGCTCACTATTCATATGATACATACCTTAGAAATTTACGATACATGCGTCGAAAAGTGATGCATACTGTAATCTATAATATTTATATGTATGATATATGCCATATATAAAATCGACACTTTTTTAAGATATAATGTAAAAATAATAAAATTAATGAATGAATAATGTGATTAATAAATGCATTGCAATTAAAAATGGGCATATAATTAATTTTATCTATAATTTCATTTTTAATTTAATATTTAATATAATAAAATTTTAAATACCCTGTGTTGAGCTGCACATAATATAAAATTGCGAACATTCTAAAAATTTTAATTTTAAAAACTATACAAATAAGTAAACGACATCTATTCCTTGAAATTTTAGTAAAAAAATTGTCCCTAAATTTTCTTATACTTTCAAAATATTCAAAATTTTATATTTGGTGCATCCCGGTAAATACGGGTATAAATATCTTATATATTTAATAAAAGTATAGTAATATTATATTCAATTATGTGTATTCTTAATTTTTAATAAAATATCGTTCAAATATAAGACAAATATAAAATTTAAATTCAGGTAATAATAAGTTTTAAAACATTAGCATAATTATTCATTAAAAGTGCACTGTAAAAGTAAAAATTTTTAAATAAAATAAAAGATTTTTCTTTAATTATTTTATTTATTAATGAGTAATTTTTGTTTTTAGTATGATTATATTAAAATCTCTAAACATTTTAGGAATAAAAATTTCATTGAAAATCACTAGTAATTTTTGTGTCGATTTTTGGTAATTTTTTCTAAATTTATTTTGCGCGTACTTTTACATCATTATATATTTTGGGGTAAAAATATTCTTTTCGTCTCTTCATTCCTTTCATATGTGCATTAATACTCTTATAATATGATTTTGAAATTCCTATGATTTTAGTAAAATTTTGTATAATGTTAGCGTATTTTTTAAAAGTGTTAAAATTTATGTCTGTAATTTTTTAATTTTTTTATAATTTCTTTGCACTGAGATTTTTCAATGACCATTTTTCCTGTCCTTTCATATTTAATAATTATTATTTATAATGAATCCGCGGGTATTTTCCGTTTTTAAATCTGATATTTGTATTGAGCTGTAAAAACGGCTCTGCACATACATCACTTTACTTTTATTTTTAATATAATAAACGATAAATTTCAAAATTTAATTTTACATATGATTAATCTCAAAATATGAGTCTATTATTTTATGTAAATAATTATAATTAAAAAATCATAGGCCAATAATAGCGTTTGTTTCTTTCTTAACATTGAAAAGTTTTATTTTATATGTAACAATCAATATATAGATTAATAAATGATAAAATAATACATAATTAACATTTATTTAATTACATTTTTATGCAAATTTCAGGTCATTGGAAATAAAAAATATATTACTATTATCACATTAATAACAATTAACGCATATCCCAGAACTATGTACCGGCATTACTGATATCATTTAGTATTAGTATTAAATATACGCTTTCTTTATATTAATCATGTTTGGTTAGGTTAGGTTAGGTCTACGGGGAAAGCATGGTTAGGATCTAAAAAAGAAAGAATAACATCAGTAAAACACGTGCTTTAATCGGTCTTTGATGATATGAATCTGTAAATAGTTATAGTATATTCAGTGCTAAAATAGTAATGGCCGCACCCTTCTGGCGTTTGCGAGAAATTTTCCCATACGCGGCCTTTTAAACTGCGTTTTGCGCATGTGTATGTGCAATTTTTATAATTTGAATGATGAGACACTTTACTGTAATCTCTAAATCCAATTACAATCCTCATACTACACGATGATAGAATGCTGTAGTTATTTTGCATTAATATAAACTCCGATTGCGCATTAAGAGACAGTATAATAATTACACAGTGAACAAATGATAATGTTCAAAAATCTCATTATATAATACATTTTTTACTAAATTATTTATAAATATATTTAATTAATAAAAAGCAATATTTAATGCATATTTATTTCACATTTTATAATTTCATTAATTATTATGTGATTACGGTCTCTTCGATGATAAATCAAAGAAATATTAAAAAATAATAGAAATTTAATAAAATAATTAATGATTCATAATCATTTAATTTTTATTTTTCATAATAAAATTTAAATTTTTAATTATACATTTTGACACCTTTTAATGGAATATCAATAATTAAAAAATCAATAAAATGCTTATATTTTATTAAATTATTAAATGCATATATATTTTAAGATAAATCTAAATTCTAAATAATGAAATTTGTTATTAATTACCGATTGACCTCATCTTTTCGTGCATTCCTTATATCGTGAGGTGAAAACTAATTTTGGATTTTGAATTTTCTAATGACTAAAAAAGAAATAAAAGTGAAAAAAATGATTTACACATTCCCTTTGGTATAAGTGATATAAGAACAGCACGAAAAAGTGAAGACATTGGGTATAATTAAAATATGAACATTTTTATTAAAATTTTAAATAAAATTTTATTAAAAAATTTTGTGACTGAATTTTAATAAATGTTTTAAAATAAAAGATACGAATAATCAGTACCATTAAAGGATTTCATCGGATATGGGATTTTTCTCAATTAAAATACACAAATTATATATCAATAGATTTACATTTACATTAAGAATATTTTCGTAAATTACAAATGATATCGAATTAATTCTTTAATTAAAAGTGACCATTATGAGAGTGAAAAACCATATGAGAATTTTATTACGTCCGATATATTTATTCTCTTAATTATTATTGTGACCCTTAAATTTTTTTAAAAAATACTTTAATTAAAGTAATGATTTAGGGTAACACTGTTACCGTAACAAAGAAATTGTACATAAAAATGAGTAAAGTAATGGTTTATTGTATATATGGCGTGTCTCTTAATTTTGTGCATTTTTACATTTTATGTGAATTAAAATTTAAAAGACACGTCATTCATAAAAAATATTATGTTTACTCAATTCACATACAATTTGTGTTTATAACCGTAAAGCATTACTGTAATTAAAGTTAAATGATCACATCATTGTGATTGCAGTAATGATTATTATTTAAATATAAACATATTTTGTCATTAAAATTCATATATTTTTAAAATATAATAAAACTAAAGGGTCACGATATTTAATATAAATATAAATGAGAAATAATCGATATTAATAACTAATTATTTATCTCATTAATTTCCAAACATTCCTTTATATCCCAAAATTTTAATAAATTGTAATTATATATAAATTACAAAAAAATAACATTTTATTTTTATTATAAATAATTTTGTTTTTGAATTAACAGCCTATCATTTTATTTCACTTTTTAGACCCGGTCTTATAGCACGGGGATAGCATATTTTCAAAAATCACAATAAAAATGGGAAAATAAAGGAAAAGATAAGATTATATAGGATTGTATAAGATCCCCCTATAGTTATCCCGCGATCTAATAACGGTTCTAAAATGTGAGCTAAAACAATATAATTTAAACTCAATATACACTTGTAACTTGTTATATATATATGTATATTAAGAAGTAAACATATGTATATACAGTATGTTCAAACATAATTAGGCATCAATACTCACGGTAATGTTTATGCATGCGTGTGTTTACGTTTATAATGCTTAACATATAAATATATGCGCATTAAGCTGCGCATTGATGGCTAATTATGTTTGAGCATACTGTATATATATATATATATATATATATTTAAATATATATATATATGTTTAAATTATTGTTATTATTAGAGATGGGATTTTTACAGAATTATAACAACCAAAATGCGGGAGAATTGTGGAAAATCAAATTCACATTATTTTAGTTTTTATTAAAAAATCTTATTTTTGGACCATAGTTTTTTAAATTTTTTTTTAATTTCTATAAATTGCAGAAAAATGCACATTTTAGTGAAAATGAAAAATTTTGCGGAATGACGGTAAAATTCGAATTTTTTCGAAATATTTTCAATGCATATTTAGTATCTCTATTACTTGATTCGTGCACATTATTTAATTTCCGCACGATTCAGTTACGTTTTTGTAGATGCGGAATTCCGCAATAATCCCATCTCTGATTATTATTACAATAAAAAGAATATTACTTTAGTGCTGTAAAATAAAAATATTCATATAAATAATAAATCAATAATAAGAACATGGAAATCGATATCATTTTATATTTAAAATTTAACACAATAATTCTGTTATTATTACACCCAAAATTAAGTCACAATTTTTTTTATTTTTTAGAATCTTCGATGGTAAATTATTTAAATATAATTAATTATTTTAATATTTCTAATTTTTATATTTATTTACATGGATATTTAATGCGTATATTGCTATTGAGCAATTGTATTTCCTTATTATTAGTTTAAGGTAAAATTATTTATGTGACTAGTATTAGCATTAGTATTAGCATATATGAAATCGTATGAAATATTAACATTTGCAATTGATTTTTAATATATTTTAATAACAATTTTTTGGGGCACTTTTTTGTTTGTTGAGGAATGTGATAATAAATTCTTTACATAATGAACCGATGATGCTTATGATATACATTAATGGTTTTAATGTTTTTTCGTTATGACATTACTTTTTCCATTCGATTGTGCGTTCGCTTTATTCGTCGATTGTTTAATCCATGATGATGCTGAAGAAAGTTTTCCCGTTTTTGAAGTATCATCATCTGATGTACCATATTCAGACGGTACAATTCCTCCCAAATTTATTATTATGTTTTTGTATACACCGCTTCCAGGGCTACTGTCACCACCACTACTAGCACTTTCCTCTATTACCAGAGATGATCCTGCACCACTTAATAGACTTTCCTCAGAAGACATCATCTTAGATGATTTCTCAGCATATTTCGATGATGGCTGTGGATAAAAAATTGAAAACATAAAGCATGATATATGAGTAAAAATAAACTTAAAGTAAATAAAAACTGTGTTAAAATACATAAAAATATTTAATATCCTTTTATTTGTGAATTAAATGCTTTTTTAGAATCAAAATCAAAATTCCAAAATAAAAAAACTCAAAAATAATTAAAATCTAAAACTGCCAAAAGTTTTACCTAAAAAAAGCATAGAAAAAATAAACAAAAAAAGTATTAAAAAATTGAAATTTTATTTATATTCCCTCAACATTTTGTGCCCAAAATAATAAAATATCAACACTATTATATGTGTAATATAAACATATATTACACATATAATATATATTAAATATATTATATATTAAATATTAATATATAAAATGTTTCAATATATATAATCACTAGAGGCCTAAAATCGCCGTAAAAAATTTTTTTTAAGAGATATCAAAGAAATAATTAAATATATTTCTATATTTATAAAAAAAATATGACCTTTGACCCAAAAAAATCTGTTTTTTTACTTTTTTGATTTATTTTACTTAAAAAAGTAAAAAAAGCAATTTTTTCTGCTTTTATGGGTTGAATTTGCTTATTTTATTGTTTTTTAAACATTTTTTGTAAATAATTCATATAAAAAATTAACAATTTTTAAAAAAAATTATTAAAAATTAGAAAAAATATTCATTTTTTTAAATTTTTTAATTATTCTTTTATACATCGTTCAATTTGATTCTACGACATTACAGCGCCTGCCATGACCGCGCCTGACTATGACAGCGCAGTGATTTTTCATGCTTTTTTTTGTTGAATTTGCTTTTTTATTTAATTTTTAAACATTTTTTTTAAAAAAATATTCATTTAAAATAAAGTATAAAAAATTTAGTTACAATTTACGGCGTGGTCATTGTTAGGCGCGGTCATTGACAGGCGCGGTCATGGTCAGGCGCGGTCATGGCAGGCGCTGTAATGACCATCTACGTTCAATTTTAGTATTTTATTATCATTATGTTTTTTCGATTAAATATGTCATTTTACTATATGTAATGCATATTTAATCGAATATAAAAAAATGCATTAAAAATTCCATTAATAAAATTTAAAAATTCAAAAAAGTCATTTATTTCCCTTTAGTAATTTTAAAATTTTTAAAAATTTGCTTTTTTGGCACTCAAAAAACTTTTTTTGATCTAATATTTTGCTTAAAATTTAGGCCTCTAACAATCACTAACAAATTATTACACATGTCTGATAATTGATAACTAAAATTTTTTTAATATTAAAACACATAAATTTGTTAATGTATTGTCTAAAAACACATGCCATTAACATTTATCACAAATGAATTATCATATTTATTTCTAATGATTATTTATAAACGCAGTGATTTTGTAATATATTATGGTATATTAAAACAATTTTAGTTATTAATTATCAGACATTAATTTATTTGCATTAATAAAAGACTTATATTTGAAACATTCATTTATAATCACATAAATGAGGTATCACTGTATGAGTCTAATACAGGATGTGGAAAAATTATCACAAATGATTCAAAATATTTTTAAGTTTTTTTTTAAATTTTTTAACTTTTGAAATTTAATTTCGATATGAAATGATTAAAATATACAGAGCGTTCTATTTAAAAGGATACCAAATTGTTGTAAGATATCGTTTAATATGATCTAACATGATTTGTAAAATGCATTAAATATTTATGCGGTGTATTCTCAAAATGTATAAAATTGAAAATACCCTGAGTTTAAAAACACTGACGGCGTCAGTCTGTCTACACACATAACACGTGTGCATAGACTTTCCATTTATAAAGAGTTTATGTTTTTGTTGTGCGTATTGCAATAGCGCGAAGTACAAATGTGAACTCTTAGCATATACATACGATATGTATTACCTTAGAAACAATTTTAAGTTTTTCCCTGCTTCCCCTTCCCTATGTACATATATTACTCTTTAGCTATTTTAAGAAAATTTTAGACATTTTCAGATATCCTTTTAGATAGAACACCCTGTATCTATTAATAATATTTATATATAAATATTATATACAGTATTTGGACGATATTATGTCCATGACACGCCCCTTTGTTATTACTTGTTTGTGTTGGACATAATGTCATCCAAATATTGTATATATATTATTATTGTTATAATATATATATATATATATACGTATATATATATGTATATATAAATTATCCATTTGACTTAATTAAAAATAAGTAATATTTTATAATATTTATATAAAAAATAAATATATTTCGATATACTTTTTTTAAAAAAATGTCAGAAATCATTAATTTATAATATGATCAAAATATGGTCATATTATCTGAAAGTGAATGAGCATAGAATCGCCCTTTACCCATTTACTTTACTTTATAGCAATGGTTTTATAGCGCTGAATGAACATTTTGGACGATATTATGTCCATGACACGCCCCTTTGTTATTACTTTTTCAAATGTTCGAACAAAATTCGGATTTTATTTAATAAAAATAAATTTAAAATTTCGCGTTTTAAGATACATGTCTTATAACCAGAGTATGGACTTTCTTAAGTTCATTTCACGCTATAAGATTCGGTTTCAAAAATCGGGTAAATGAGTAAGTAGCAGTATATCCATAGTCCATAACTTAATGAATTACAAAATAAATTTATAAATTTTTAATAAAAACGATATAAAACATTAAAATTGTAATAATTTTAGGAAATATTGAAAAAAATATAAAAAATCTGTATTATTAATTTTTAACATTAATAAAATAAATAAAGTTTAATAATATATTTATTTCTTAAAATCACACATTTTTTTTATTTTAGAGACTGTCAAAATGAATGTAAAATGACATGACGAATATTCATATGAAACTCTGTAATTTTGTGATAATCGGATAAAAATGGTATTACCGCTAATAAATACTTTAGTATTACATTTTTTATAATATATTTCAAAATTTACATTCAAATATTTAGCAAATTTATTTTCAAAAAATGTATTAATATTTAAATTTTAAATAATAATAAAATATGCAAAATTACAATGTAATCCAATAGTAATTTGACAGTACATTATTATACAGTGTATTATGGTTTTTTAATTTAAGAAATGATCCATACCCAAATGGTTTGTTTTAAATTTATTTAAAGATGAATATGAAAAACTTTTAATGCATCATTAAAATCTTTAATATTTATTACTTAAACTTTTGATTTTATATATAAATATATTAATATTAAGCATTTGAGACATTAATTAAATATGTTTTAGTTTTATTCGGACGTGTGACGCGTGCAAAAATGATGCGCGAAATAATTTTTTTATTGTGCCATTGTTGCTTAAGTGTCCGGATCAGCTGAGTATATAAGAAAATGTCCAAAAGAATATGTATATTATAATTGAATATTATAATTACATTAGAATCTCCCTAAGACTAAACCTCTAAAGCAAATATGGATATTTTCCTAAAACCGTATGTATAAATAAAATCTCCAAAACATTTTTTAAAAATATTTACTCAAAAAAATTGTTTTTTTGTATAAATCTTTATATAAATTTTAAATATTTAATTCAGATTTATTTGAAATAATCATTGCATTTTATAAATTTTATTTTAAAGCATGGGAAAGTACGGAATGTAAAAATTGTAAATAAATTTGCGCGTTTAATTGTCATGTGCAATTCACTCGTAATTCCGAACTTCGGTTTTTTCCAATAAAGTTCTAAATGTTTAAACTTTTCATATGTACAGTAAGAAAAAAATGATAATTTTACAGAAAAAAATTAATTTTTAATTTAAAAACACATTTATAAAAAGTCAGTGGATAAATATGGAAACATCTGTAAAAAGGAAAGATCCTCTGCTCGGAAGAGGATCTTAAGGAAGAGGACGAAAAGAGCCTTTGTTCGTAATTCGTCTTAAGGTGGTTACACTGTATATTGTATATTATATTATGAGAATATGGCCATTACTTGTCTATGACATTACAATTGTGATCAAAAGTTGTTATTTAACAGAATTAATGTTTACTTTTTATTGATTTTTTGTAATAAACTCAGTTTTGGTGTAAATATAATTAATAGCATTTAAAGTAATTAAAGATTAAATAAAGAATTCGAAGAATTTCGGATAAACGTTAATATTAGTGATTAAAGAGAAAATAAATAGTTTATTATACTTACTTTAGTAACCTCTTTTCTGGAGATATCTTTATCGTTATCTGAGGGTACATAATCATTTTCCAATTCACTTCTATTAAATTCAGCATCAATTTTATCGTTTTTCTTTTTCGGTGAATCCGAAGAATGAGTCAATGATACGCTCTGTGACATGAGTTTGTCTTTTTCTTCGGCATTTTCCACGTTTTCCTCATCAAATGCATAATTAATGGACGCATGTGGTGAATTCTTTAGCATTGAGCTAAAAGTCAATTTCTTTTGCTGTTTTACTGTCGAATGATAAATTGGACCGCTTTTTTGTGATATCATATTATAATCAGTGTCTTCAGAATGAACGTGATTATTTGATGATGGTGAGTGATGTTCGTTTTGTGCATCGGAATGAGCGAATCTCTTTCTTAGCGCAGGAAACCATGTCTCAAGCAAATCGTAAGATGTCTGTGCCGACGCATCCACAAAACGCCGACGCTCTTCTTTCATACTCTCCGCAAATTCAATGAATCCCGGAACTTTCTCAACATCATTACCATACGCTTCCCTAAGCATAGTCACTAATCGCATCTTTTGACCATTGCTTCCTCCGTCATCATCGCCTCCACTGCTGGAACTTCGCTGCTGAGGCAGTTTCGCACCTATACAATTGTATTGCGATACTTTTAAAGATAAAGCCATATATTGTAATAGTGTTTTATTGTTATTGATTTTCATATCTTTTCATTTTTAAAAAATGACAGATGAGTATATGTGAATAAAAATTGACAGCAATGGCCACAATTTTCTCACTAAAATAAATTGCCATTGTGCAATACACTAGCAATACACTAGAAATTTCAAAATGTAACTTACTATTTGGTCGTCTACGGGCAGTCTGACGATCTAATGCTTCAGCTGCTCTCACTGCTCGTATATGCTGCTGGACATTGGCAGCTATTTTGTCCTGTTTACTAACACGAAACCTCTCAAAAAGGTTAAAACTCTGCCTCCGCTTTTTATTATCTTTTTTATCCGAAGGGTGAAAGTGTCCACCCGTAGCTCCGCCAAAATCCTTTTTAAAATGAACGTCTAATGAATGATTTCTGATATAAAATAAAAAAACAATGAATGAATAATTAAATGAAAATGAAATGAAAGTCTTAGATTCGTGCATATAATTAGCTTTATTCATCATTAAAAATAATGTGTAATATCCCTTTATCCTAAAGTAATAGAATATACAATAGTAGCAATAATGCATCATTGCATAGTACACTAGTGCATAGTTATTGCATAGTTATAGCATAGTTATAGCAGCTATATTGATATAGCTGGATATAGCTGAATATAGCGAATAGAATAAAGTATGCATGTATAATATATAACTAAAAAAGACATGAGACGTTTTCATTATACAATAATGATGGGGAAAGTTAGAAATTAATGTGAAAACGCGTCTCTCATTAATGTAAAATAATTTCGGTGTAACTATTTTCAGTGTTAATACAGTGGAACTCTTCATTCTCAGCGTTCATCAGTAATTCAGGTCATGTCGAATTTCACGTTAATATAATTCAATGGAGTTTCAGTCTTCAGTTACAATAAAGTTATTCATGTTCAGCGCGTCATGTTATATAGTCATAGCATTGCCACTAGTAGCTAGTAGCTGTAACTTGGCAATGGCAAAGTTTTTTCTTTTATTTCTTTTTTGTTCGCCCATTTATTAGAAAAAGCATTGAGGCATTTCCATTTCTTTCTTTCATTTTGATACTTTCTTATTCCATCGCACTGTATATTTGATCATCACCATCATGAGCATGGCATATAATACGCATCGGTATTTCTTTCATATATACTTCCAATAAAAGGAATAGCATCGGATATAAAATTTTTTGACCCAAATTCTTGCCAAAGTATAAATCGAAAGTATCAAAAAATAATAATAATAATGATATAAAATCAAAGAAAAGAGCCCATTCCATCATCACACAATTTAATAATATTGAGTTTTTTACACCAAAAAATGAAAATATACTTTTTTATTACGAATGAATTGAGTCATTTTATCATTAAACATTTATTTTTTTCTCATTTTTTCATATTCATTCATCATTCATTATTTATAATGCAATATCCGTACCAAAGGGTCATTTTATTCCGTATATCATATTTTAACATTTACTAGTGTCAGGTGTGAAATGAAAACATCATAAGAATTATGCGATTTTTAGTTAACATAATATATTTGATTACCTATGATTTAAATATAAGAATCGATCGGATCGAAATGCTAATAAAGTGTAAGTAATATACTTTACTATATATTCATGTAAAATAAATTGCGTGAATCGCTCATATATACCATGTATACATGTATTGTTAATAAATAGTATACATTTGCATATGATGTATACATACTGTTCTTATAATAAAACGTTTTTTCGTTTTGAATCGAAACGTCACGCATATGCAAAGGAAAAATCACAGAAAAAAACGAATATGATACTATTGTGAGTGTATATTTGCAGCTTATATTTGACATTAGATACAAATAAAATAAAGTTTTAGTTATCCATTGATGTGAAAATATTCTGCAAAAATCATGAATATTGCATAAGATAAGGATAAGAATATTGGGGTCATCATATCATAGACCAAAGTTTTAATATGATATTTTTTTAAATAAAAAAATCATCATTTTTAGTGGTTTCTGACAATTTTATCACATATGTTCCGTAAATACAAATTTAAAAGTGCAAAATTTAAATTTAAATTATATATTCATTAAATTGAAATTCAATTCTCTATATTCTTTTAAAAAATTCAATACATAAAAGAACTTAGAAAGTTTAGATCAAAGAAAAAATAATATATATTAAAATCGTACACTCATTTCTCAAATTTAATTTCATTTTTTAATATAATATTTTTATTATATATATCCATAACTTATATTTTCATTTTTGAATTTTTATTCTATAATCAGTATGTACAATTTAAGGAAAATGCTTTTTCATGTTTAGAGATATTAAAAATACTTTATATCTCTTATGAACATGACGTTTCAACTCATAAATGCTTTTTTTGCCTTTTATGGGCTTTTTTATTTTTAACATAAAAGTGTATTTTCACTAATTTTTCCCTTTACACATATTTACTTTGATTTTTTAATTAATTATTTTAAGATTTTGTTCTAAAAATAAAATTAAAAATAAAATGTGAATATACGTGAATGTACTGTTACTTTTAATTTTAGGACTAAAAAATAAAAAAGTTTAAAACTATACTCAATCTATCGATTTTGACATTATACATTTTCTTTGCCTAAACAATTGCCAAAATCGAGTGTAATGATAATTTTAAAATCATTGGCATAAAACAGTATGAGGGTAAAGGAAATATTAAACTTTTTTATGAGAATTTAATTTTTTAAACTTTCAATACTTTTTAAGGTAAAATGTGTGTCTTTATTTACACACAGCACTTATAATTTATTATAAAAATAAATTAAAATGAAAAAATTGAGTGATATATTAATTATATCATAGATTTAACGCATAAATTGTTAGGCAGAATTTTTCTTTAATAAAAATAAAAATATACGGAGACATATTGTATTTATGCAATATTTATGCTTTTATAGTTTTGTTTTATAAGTACTAAAAAATAGTATTAGTAGTACTAGTTTTATTGTCAAAAATAAAAGCATTATCATTTTAATATTTGGAACTATTTTAAAGGAAATGATTTTTTTCAATAATAAATTCAGTGAAAAAACCAATTAATTTTCTTAAATATAAAATTTTAATAAAAACATTGACAATATATAGTCATAAATGAACGTGACATTTTTCCATATATAATTTAATATGTGTATTAATATGTAAATAAAAAATTAGTGAATATAAAATATGCATATATTCAAAGAATCATTACTGTGATTGTAAAAAAATAATGAAAGTTAATGTGTAATTTAAAGCATTTTAAAAGCATTTAAAAGTTTAAAATTTTTATTTCATTAATGGTATATTATATCGTATTAATGCACATGCTCTTTAGAGGGTGATCATCCATTTGTTAACTAAAGTATCAGATGAGAAAATGATTAGATACACGCATCACTAAAATAAAGTATCACACTCATTACATACTGATATATATGTTCATTGTTTTGTTACGTATGTTTCGTATGCGTACAAAATCTATAGTATACTGACATTATACCCAATTACCTCACATTTTCATACAATGCTTATATAGTGAATGGAGAAATAGTATTTTTACCTCAGGGTATATGCATATATTTTTTATTCTCTCTTTGCTTTTTACATGACCAAAAACTCTAAGTGCTAAAATTGTATTTAATCTGAGTTAAAAGTGCACAAAAAAGTGAGGTCATTGGGTATATGCATTGTATGAGTGATTTTTTGATCACGTACTGTTAACCATCATCATCAGTTTTGTGTAAACTAAAAGATGAGCATTTCTCTCAACAAAATAATCACGCGAAAGTCCAATGTTTATCTGTTTATGTGCAAAAAGCATGTATCCTCTAATAATTTACCATCATATACTATAAAATACTAAAACATGCTTTTTCATCATTTTTATTTTCACGTATAATCTTATTATATATGAGTTAAGCTAAACCCTTCCTCATGTATGATGTGTGATTTATTCTTAAATTATTATTATTATTAATATTATATACATATATATTCTAAAAATGCTGAAATGAATAAATGAAATAAAAACAGCGTCTAAAATACAATATTTATATATAGAAAAGCTTTTGAAGAATTATCCGATACAACGATACTATTGTATAGTATACAATTGTACTTTAATCAGATTATTATTATTATTATTATTATTATTATTATTATTTTTATTATTATTATATTTTAGTATCGTAGTTTCATAGTGAAATCTTTAGGATAAAGAGAAAAGCGTTGAAAGTGCTTTTAAATTAATAGAATATTTATCAAATCCGTGACATGAGCATAGATACTAAATTTAAATTCAGATATAAATTCACGAAAATTAAAAGATCATAATAGAAAATGTCATTATTAATAGTTAATCGTAAAATGCCGCCATATATTACTCTTCACTCTTAAATCTAATCACAAAAACATTAATAATCATTAAATTACATTAAAAGATTACTATGATCGTGAAAAGACATTGAAATATGAATTTTTATTTATTCATTCATTTTACAAATTTCTACTATACATATACTACATTTAAATATGTAATTCGATCGAAATAACTTTAATCAAAAGAATAAACATGCATACAAATATGAGATATTAAAATATTTTAAGAGCTAAAATTAAATCTTTAGGTTTTTAGTTTATTCTTTAAATATTTTTAATCTCAAATTTATGGAAAATAAAATTGAGACTTTTAGTGCATTATGATTTTAAGTTTTTCATATCTCTCTATAACTAGCATTAGTATTGATAAAACTTTTAAAAGGAATAAACGAATAAATAAAATCTTTGATGATTTATGATTACATTTGATGGTCGCAAAAAATACCACAAATGACCGATATGTGATATGCTGACACTTTTCAAAAGCATAGTGAAACATAAAACCATTTAAACTTTGATTTTAAGAGTTAAACTTAAGGCAAAAGTATAGCACTTATAACTTTTTAATGATTGTAATATATTATCATTTATAAACATTAGTGATATTTTTCCATTTTATTTAATATAAAAATGTTACAGAGAAACACTAGTATTGGATTAGTAAACTTAACACAAATAATATATATCAAATTTAAAAGAAAATTGAAAACAATTATAGGATAAAATGTGAATAACCATTTTAATAACAATAAAAGCGTAATCCAATGTTAATGATTATATTATATGTAAACATATATTGTAAATACTTTAATGGGACTTTTAATACACATAAATGTATAAATAAAATAGAAAATCACACTCAAAAATTATATTCAAAAACAATGTTACGCTTTCGTCTTTACCATAATGCCATCTATCGTCAAATGCATTACTATATATGGGAATAACATTATATAGAAAATAAAATTAAGAAATATGACCATAAAGTGACCGGATTTAATGTGCCGATTTTAAACGATTTAAGTTTAAAACCTTTAGTATGCCGTCAATGAACTTTCAAGGGGAGGACCGCTTTTTCCTATCTATATTTTAGGATTCTTGGGGTCTCTGTACCATTTGGTAGTGACATCATCAAAATAAATTGTAAACAAATAAAGTCCACTAAATGTGCATATATTATGGTTATATTTTTATTCATGTCTTACTGTGTGACGCCATTGCTGTTTTGTCATTTAGTATTAGTATTATATATATTATTTCTTTATATTGTGGGGGCGCGGAAGCGTTATACATAAAAACATAGTTTTAATAATGAATTTTATTAAAATAAAACATGAAAATTATAAAAAGTACATAATAATAGTAGACACATACATAGAGGCACCCTCCGAGGACATAGTGCCCAAGGAAAGTGGCCTTAACAAAGGACCATAAAACTCAGACTGAGACACCAGACAAAGGTTATGGGGTGCTAAAGCGTAACTCTCAAAGGTCTTAACATAGAGTCCTCCCCATAGTCTGTATCATGCTAAAAATGGGCACTGCTTTCACGTGCCAATAGCGTATTACGCCTCAGGCATAGTGCAGCGATGTCATTCGCAAATGCAAAATATATGGTAATACATGGTGCCCATCACAATATTTTTAATAAAATATTTTTATTTTAATAATTAATTAAAATTATTACTTTTATCGTAACTTTTATTTAAAAAATAATGTAATTTAAAAACAAATATTTATGTTTTAAAATAAAATATAAAGAACTATTATAATATAAAGAACGATGGCAATTGCCTCATAGACGTAATGTAAAATTCTTCCGAATTTAAAATCGCTATGCGTTCAACAGATATCAATAGGCGACAGTTCAGGGGTCAAAAATATCGAAAAATTTTTTTCTATGATTAAAGATGGCGCCGCCATAAATTTTCAAATTTTAATAATTTGAAATTTTTTTAAAAAAATGCAAAAATAATAAAATGTCACTAATTATGTCAAAAAATCGCTAAAATTATATATTTTTAAAATATAATTTTTTAAATTTGAAATTATCTTTTTTTCATAAAGTTCAATGGGCAAAAAATTTTCAGTAATTTTTTTAGAGATGTTCCCTGACATTTTAAAAATCAAATATTTTTATGGCATATATGCTTTATATTAACATACAAAACATATAAACAAATGGCGAAAGCATCACCCCAAAATATATTTTTAAAAAATTTTGAAAAAATTAGGTAATGTTAACCTATGGACTTAATGTTGAAATATTTTAATTTTTAAAAATATTATTAAATAATAAAATAGTACTCTAAATTCAACGATGTATCACACAACGATATATCATTCATACTTTAGGAGTAAATTTTTATTTATTTAATTAATTTTAATATTTATTATCATTATTATTATTGTTTTTATTATTTACATGATCATTATCATTATTTACATTATTTGAATGGTCATTTGTGACCATTGCCCACGGCTGAGGCTCTGATGATGCAAAAATGAAAAAAAAGAATGATCCGAAACAATAGATTCCGACGGTCATATAAAAGACGATATTCCATTGTTTAGCATCTCCGGGCTATAGTATGGTCATACCATTAATTATTTTGAAAATTATTTAAAAATATATGAATAATATGAATATTATGTATACACATAAATAGTAAATTATTTAAATATAAAATAAAAATATTTTTAATTAAATAATAAACTTTTATAAAATATATTTTAAAAATGTATAATTTTAGTGAATCCATTATCTATTAAACTTATTTTTAGTCTCTTATATGATAGGAGAGTATAAAAAATATTTAAAAATTGTAAACATACAGTAAATTCTCTATAATTTCACACTCAATAATTTATTTGTAATAATTTATTTGTAATTTCCCTCTTTCCCTTTTCTCAAAATTTTTAATTTTTTAAAATTTCCATCACTTTCAATGTTTTTCATTAAAATTTTCCCTCTGTAATAAGGACTAAAAAGTGAGGTCAATGGATATGTGTATACATACGTTATGTTCGGTAAAAGCGCCGACAATGATGGGGGCCAAAAATGCACT
>JAQIXB010000436.1:0-17842 GCA_034697405.1 Mesoplophora pulchra | reverse complement strand
ATCATCATCATCATCATTTTCAGAATCAATTTCTTCGATATTTTGTATATCATTAACAGTATTAACATCAGAAATATCATTAATTTGTGAATGAACATCGGAAGACATATTTAAAGTTAATTCATTATCATTATTTTCTAATGATTTAACTGAAGATTTTTTATGTGAATTATTGACATTATCAATGACATTATCAATTTCAATATAAAGCATTTCTTCAGATTCATCATCATTTAATTTATCATTTGAAATATTATCAGAGATGGTATTTTCTGCCGTTTCAATACGATCATCATTTTTTGATTCATCATTAGTAATTTCTTTGTCATTTGAAAGTGAATGATCATCTGATAAATGTGATAAATGTTTTAATTCATCATTGAAATTTAATTCATTTATTTTCTGTTCATTTAAATCGAAATGATCATTATCACAATGTTTTGAACTGTTTTTTAATTCATTATCAGAGTCTTTTAATTCTTTTAATTCATTTGACACATCAATGGATTTGACACTAATTCCAAAGTCAGCTTCAGACGCATCGATTTTCTCTATGTTTTGACTTTCATAATATGATAGTTTTTTATGATTCCGTGATGATGATGATGATGATGACGATGATAATGAATGTGATGCATTATCATGGCGATTGATGTTACTATTGATGTTACTCCACGAATAACTAATCCCATAATTAGTACCGTTTGAGAATGTGTTACATGATGCTATTTTTACCAATGATGGTGGCGGCGCACGATCATCATCTTTAAGCATAATAAAATCATCATATATTTATATTTAAAATAAATATGCGTTTTTCATGAATATTCAATGTTAAATGTGTAATTATTGTGTAATAAATGAGTCATTAAAATCAACATTATGATAAAAGACATACCATCATTTAGTTCTAATTCATCCAAAACTTTATCCAAATCAATGGCGAATTTATCCATTCTTAAGATCGATTTTTCTACATTCAGATTCTTATCATTTTTAAAAATAATTCCGAAATTAATAATTTATTATCATTATCATTTAAAGATACTGACATATTATGTACATACATATGTATATGACATATATAAATACATTATTTATAATGTACTAAAATGTAAAACGTAATTATTAAAAATAAAATAATGAAATAAACATTTTTAAATTTAATGATAATAATTTTAACAAAAAAATGTATTTATTATTTTTTTGGTAAAAATTAATCATAAATTTTAAATTTATTATAATGAATTATTAATAAAATTAAAATAAATTTATAAAAAATTACAAAATATATGGATCGTCATTAACATAAAAATAATATTCATGTGATATTTATATGATACAAAAGCAATTGTATGGTCAATTATTTTAATGATTAAATATTTTTATATCATAAATAAATAATTTATTTATTGATTTTATCATTAATATTTTATCGGTATTTATGGCACAATATACTGACATAAGAAATATAATTCCGAAAATATTTATGAATGATGCGGTGACATACGAATGTTTTTGCGGATCACAAAAGTCCATTCATCGGATATATTTCTGTCGGCACTGTCATAAGCTCAGGTGCAGGGACTGCGTGTCGCATGAGGTAATTATGACGCTAATGACATGCCATTGATATTCACAACTCTTATATCTAAAGGTGGACTCTCAATACTGTCAGCATTGTCTCGAATACATCCCGACGATAGATGCAAAACTCAAAAAGAATAAGTAAAGGATTTAAATGCACATTTAGCATTTCATTGAATTAATGAATTTCTCACTAAAGATGTGCGTCATGTTTCCAATGCCCGTGCTGTATGCATACCCTTACGACACGTGCTCTCATCACTCAAATACCAAATGCCGATGATCCCAATCAAACGACACACAAAAAGCACTTTCATCTCTTATGTTATTTCTGTCGATGGTCATCACGTGACATCGGCATTCCCGATCAGTCTGTCGGTGAGTCTCTTATGTGTTAACATTGCCTTTTATGATATATTCTGACAGCATCGGGAGCATGGCCTGAGTTAGACACACCCAATGGTAAACGCATCGATGTTCTCTTTGATTATTACCGGAATTTGGCACAAAAGGAAAAGTTAGAAAAAGAAAAGAAAAGAATCAGTCCACGATCAGCCATCCATTTATTGGATAAATACGGAATAACACCATCACTTTCTCCTAAAGTAACAGCCACTCTCAGAGCGAAAATACCATTATATGGCGGAAGAATGAGTTCGGGAATGTCAATCATCGATTTGAAATCTCCGCCCGAAAATGACAATTTTGAACCATCGGTAGCGACCGACGAAATTGAGCCTTTAGATGTGTCTTTTTATTCTAAAGATTTCGATGTCTCAAAAACCACAACGATTTCACAGCGTTTAATGCAAACGGAAAATCAACCGAAAGACCTCTCGAATCTGTATCCCGTCAGTAAAATGCTGTCCGTTAAAAGATCGATGCGATGCAAAGAATGTGACCATAATCTCTCTAAACCCGAATATAATCCGTCATCAATAAAGTTTAAGATTCAATTATCAGCTTTGTATGTCCATAATTATAAACTATACCCTTTGACCTCAGTTCTCATTTACTTAATATTCATAAATACCTTTAAAATTCAAAGAAAATTTTATCGTTAAAACAATTGAGAGCTAAGATATGATTATAAAAAAATTTTAATAAAAGTAACATGAGTGAGGTTAAAGGTCATTCGGCCATATAATGATTAATTTTAAATTTATCACTTTTAAGTTATCACATCCCTGAATTAAGAATAAAGACGATTCCGAAACTGATAAAATCAAATGAGTCACGTATTGAATTAACATTACAAAATCCGACACCATATTTATTGCATGTGACACTATTGACTGATGATAGTACAGTTAATAATGACGCGAAAATTAATTTGCCTCAAAACGAGTTTCAGCTCTTAGCTAAAGATGATACCGCAGATTTAGATATTGACAAAAACACGCATAAACAATTCAATGATGATCCATCGTAAGTGCATTTTTGATATTTAAATAAATGTATTTAATACTATTATTTAGCGATAGTTTTGGTACACATTCATGTTTTCACTTTGTAATTTGAGAAAAAATGAGAGTAAAAAAGTAATTGTATTTTATTGTGTTTAGAATCGTCAGTTTTCGGAAAAGTAATAAAATTGGAATATACATAAATATTACACCATTAAAATCGGGTAATGAATGTTCAGTTAATTTTAAGATAAAACATGATTTTATAAATACCGTGATTCAAACACATGGTAATGTCGATCGTTCGCCTCAAATATCATGGATCACACATAAAATAACTTTAAATTTAGGATCAGTCTCTCCATAAATTTAAAATTATTTGTATTTTATACATATTAATATTTATTATAATTATAATTGTATTTTAAAGAAAAAAGAGTAATTACAAAATAAAGATAATGATATAAAAATAAATTTAAATGAATAATTAATCGTGAGAAATGAATGGATTGGGAATGGATTCCATACCATCGACAGGACATATCACCACAACGGCAGTGCCCCGACACACGACGAGACCCAAAGCACGGGTGTCTTCAGTCAGTTTAAAGGGATCATCGGGATCTATATCCGTAAATGCGTATTTAATTTTAAGTGAATCATTATTAAATAATGAATTAAAATATTACCCCTCAATAATTCGATAGTATTGTCCAATACTAAGTTCAGCAGAGGATCGTATCCTTTCAATATGCCGCTCGCTTTTGATTTAAGAAAAAATTCAATGAAAATTCATCATATAATTAATGATGATTAATGATAATTAATGATAAATTTGAGGCATGAATTACCCTCACGTCCGCCCTGAAACTTGACTCTAATGGCTTTATCCAAATATTTCGCTAAATCCACGATACTCTCTTTTTTCTTTTTTTCGGCCGCAGTCCCACGGTCACCACCTCCGGTCTGAGCATTGCTCGGATTTGTCTTTTAGTATATCATTCATATAATTAATTCATTTAATTTTTTAATGATGTGATACTCACCGATGTCATAATTTAAATTATTCACAAATTATTATGATTAAAGATTTTATTTATTTTTTAAAATCATTAATTTAAAAATATTCGCGTTTTATGTACGATTAACATGTGCTTTCACTGTAAATAGGAATTCATTAAATGAATTACGTCCGAATATTTTAAAATATTAAAATGATTTAATATTTTAATTTTTTGAATATATTTTTGAAAAATAAATATAAATATTTATTTTATGAATAATATCATTGTTTTGTGATTATATGAGATTATAAATTCATTCATTTCAATCGATTATTATTTATTATAATAATTAATTAATTATAAATGTAAACATCGTTTATGTAAAATGTTTACATCATTATTTACAATTTTCATGATTAATAACGATGGTAAAATATTTTAATATTTTATAAAAATTGACCTTTAATTTTATTAAATTTTACGTAATTTTAGATTAAAATGTCATCATCAGAAAGTAGTTCATCATCATTATCGTCGGATGATGAAGAGTTTTATGATGCACTATCATCAGACGATGAAAATGACAGAAAAGTGAATACAGACATTGAAAGTACACTTAAAACGTCATATGAAAAGAGGAAAAATGATGCTTCAAAAATGACAGATTCAGTTTCTTCGGGAATCGTATCAATGTCCGCATCTGCGGTTAGTGATCGTATGGCTGAGAGTACATTATCCTCCATAAGTGACATTTTAAAAGATTCGACCATTAATGAATCATCCGATATGATTCCGAAAAAAGAAATGCAAAATTCAGCAGTGAATGCACAAATGACTGCTGATGATGTACCGAAACCGCCCCCGCGAATGAAGAAAAAGAAAACGATAAAAATAAATGACGATAAAAGCATTGATGATGATGGTCACTCTCAAAGAGAGAGTTCCGAAGGAAAAAGCTCATCGATTGACATGGATATTAATGTGAATAAAAAGATGTCTCCGGAATCATTACCATCATTATCAACAATGATTGCATCGGAAAATTTAGCATCACTTTTGGATGATATCGCGAGTATCAAAGGAGACCTTAGTGTGAATGAAGCGATTCTCTCTCAGTGTGGCGATAGGAGAAGTGTATACATCGAAGAAATGAATCAACGGTCTCATGAGGAATTCGAAGACACGAATCGCTCAAAACATTTGCAAAATGATAATCAATTAATTAATACTGAAAATAAAGCCTTAGATCATAATGTGGAACATTCGTTAAATGAAACGATGATTCTTAACATAGACACGGGTGAAAAAGTGCCATTGAGTAAAGCCGATGAAATACTACCGAAATGCTTAAACCCTTTGAGTTTGCATCTGATGAAACTAAACAACGAATTTCCCGATGGTGATTCAAACTCTTTCGTTTCGGAATTAAATTCCCATACTCATTTCATCGATGGTCTCGGATATGACGAAGACGATGATGGCAGTGAAAAGAGCGGTGCGGAATCAAAAAAAGAAAAACTCAAACAAAAGATGAAAAATCTGAAGAAAATAGGCACGGGAATTATCAAAGGGGTAAAGGGCGTTAAAGCGGCTAAAGAAAGATCGACATTTCACATCGATCTTAAGCTACATCCTGAGGCAGAGGCACAGCCCCGGTATAAGATAAAATTGGGACATAAAAAGGGCACTCCTGATTTTGAGGGTCTCAAACAGATACAGGAATTGTACGATTGTCGTGGTGCCATTTGGTGCATGAAATGGAGTAAATGCGGTCAGTTACTCGCGGTCGCGGGTCAGGACCATCTCTTAAGGGTGTACTGCTGTCAAAAGGCATGGAAATACTTTACTCAATTAAGAAACAAAGCCTCAGGTCAACAGATATCCCCAAATTCTTCACGCGAAAGAGATAATCGATCACATTCTTCACAAAGAAGCGGCAGTCTTTCATCTGATAATGTAAGATTTGAAACTGCGTCATCATCTCTTTTCGGTCACCCCTTTGCTCTCGAAGATAACACTCTTTCAGAAGAGGGACCTCTATTGTTGTTTAGTATATATCGGGGACATAATGCTGATGTGCTCGACATTTCATGGTCAAAAAATCACTTTTTACTGTCCTCATCCATGGACAAAACTGTTAGATTATGGCACATCACGAGAATTGAGTGTCTCTGTACATTTCGTCATATTGACTTTGTAACGACGATACAGTTTCATCCCCGTGATGATCGCTATTTTTTGAGCGGATCTTTGGATGGAAAATTGAGATTATGGAACATTCCGGATAAAAGAGTAACCCTTTGGAACGAAGTAATGGCATTGTCTATTCAAAAGCCGGGAAATGAATCCATTCCCAGTAATGGTTTAATAACATCATCGTCATTTGTTCAGAATGGTAAATTCGCTGTGATCGGGACATATGATGGTAGAATAATCTTTTATTCGACGGATCAATTAAAGTATTTCACTCAATTGCATGTCAGCGGCAGCGGCAAAAACGCCGGTGCATCAGCAGCTAATGCATCGGCAAATTCCGACCGAAGAAAGAGAAACAATAAAAAAGTGACCGGAATTGAATGTGTCGACGAAACTAAGATTTTAGTGTCCACAAATGATTCGCGTATACGATTATATGATTTACGGGATTTGTCTTTAGCATGTAAATACCGGGGGTGTCAAAACAGTTCGAGTCAAATCAAAGCTTCGATTTCACATGACAGTAAATACATCATTTGCGGATCAGAAAATTCATCATTTTATATTTGGAAATTACAAACTGATAATGCCATTGGTCAACGCCGTGATCGTAATAAACAATACGAATGCGTACGGTTATTACCACAGCCTTCGAATGTGCATCAAATGACCATTCCTCAGGAGACACCCTCAATGATATCTCCAAAAATCGTAACATCGGCCATTTTCGCACCCGTTCCATGTCACATCGATGATACGGCCAAATATGTCATCGCCGCTGCCGATTTCAACGGTTATATCCGCATATTCACGAAATAATTTGCGTCATTAATTATTAGTATTATAATTCAGAGTAATATAATATTATATTTTTCAATGTTTTTATATTATCTAAAAATTATACCTTTAGTCATTTAAATAATATTTTATATTTTATATTTATGATTTTATTTAAAAATTAAACAATAAAATTATTAAATTTTTTGCATATTTTTTTATTTTATTTTACTTTATTTTAAAAATACTTTTAAATTTAATACAAAAGAATTTATTTAAAAATTATTTAAAATTATTGTTCAAAATGAGCGAATAATAAATAATAATAAATTAGAAAAATTATCAGTGTATTATCAAATTTTTAGCTTTTTATATGCGTTTAAAAATTTTTAAAAAAATGCTAAAAAAGCGAAGGGAATCGTGGGAAATGTGCCATTTTCGGAAAATGTTTCCGAATTTAGCAGCACTTTAGTATATGGGACAATCGATAGCGCCATAAGAGTTATATGGAATTATAGGGTATGATCACATGTGTTTATATGTATTACCGCTATTGCCGATTCGCGGTATACATGGTGCGGTATACATGCCGATACGCGGTGTAATTGCATTTTAGTTATATACTTATGCTGCATATTTTTTGATAACATATATATCAATAGAATCAGCTCTTTGAACTAATTCCAACGATGTATACCATTTAATGTTTAAATTTAATTAAAATTTAATGTTAAAAAATGGTATTTCATGAAATGTTAGCATAGAATATATATTATATATGATATATATTAGAATATATAAAATATTTTATTAGACTAATAATATAACAGTTATATCATAGTTAAAAAAAATTAATTCGTAAATGATCGAAAAGTTTAAAATTAAAGAAAATGATTGATGATCGAAACAGAACCAATAGAACATGAATTAAAACATGATTAAAATGCAATTACAAAATGCGCCTTCGACCTTAAGATTAACGTGTAAACACAAATAATAGTTAATTAGTGCTAAGCTTTAATTAAAAAATAAAATAAAATTCTTATTTAAAGTGATAACTTTAATCACTTTTTATTTATTTTTAAAGCATTTTAAAGATTAATTCATTTCAAATTCATTAACGAAATACAATGAATTTAATATGTGTATGATACATAAAACTATAAATGTATATTAATGTAATATTTATATGAATTTATATAAAACAAAATCTCATTTAAACATTTACAATTATATTATATATTTATGACATTTAATAATACATATTTACACTAAAAATATATTCACACATTAAATCGGACGATTAAAGTGTTTATGACATATAATTTCCAAAATTCCCGATATTACACATTGAAATGAGTACATTCTGAAAGCATTTATATCTGCACGTAAATTGAGGAATGACCACAATTTTCACGAAAAATTTGGAAATTATATCCTATAAATACCTTAATCGTGAGTAATTATGGGGTCAATTATCAATGGATAATATGTCTGAAATTCATTGAATGATGTCGTCGCATATCAATATCATTCGCTGCCGATGCCATTAAAGAGGCATCGTAATTCCCATGATTATGACCATAGCCATGACCATGGGCTCGTGTGGTCCTATGGTTTAATAATGTCTGTCGACCGTTTTTATGAAAAAATCGGCGGTCATTGTGTTTAGCGCGAGTCATAAATCCGCCCCTTTGAGGATGATGCGCATGAAAATAGTTAAAATTTTCGGGACGAAACGATGTATGATTACATGATGATGACCTTTTAATTGAATTAATTTTTAAAATTATAATTAAAATATTAAAATTTAACATTACATTATTTTTGTATTTTTCAGAGGCGATCGTATACCCGTAAATTCACATTCAGTTTCCAATTTTTGTTGAAAATTTTGATTTAATTCATTAATTTCTTTTACTAAAATAAAATAATTAATTATTAATTATATAAAAATGTTAAAATGCTGTACTTTTTTCGGGCCGAATTAATTCCTCATTTTGCTCCTGTTTTTTCTTTGGGATTTTGTAACCTGTGAGTGAAGATCGTGTGATGATGGGTGCGGATGCTGCTGATTTCTCATCATTGGTATTAACAGGTGATGATATGACATTTGATGGTGGTGTTGTTTTGGGTTTTAATAATGATCGTGGCGATTGACGATATGATAATGGCGATTTTTTATCATTTAAAGATACATGCTGATCATTTGTGTTCATAGTGTTTTTTAAATGAATACCATTTACAGGTGAACTTTTATATGATAAATGTGATGGTGATGATGCTGATGATTGTGGTGATGAAAGGCCATTTAATGGTTTATTCGTTCGGGATTTGGGTATGCCATTAATTGGCTGTGATACTATTGTACTATTAGTTTGTGGTGAGGTAATTTCGTCCTTTTCTTTTTCATTATTTCTCTTTAAATTAATATAATATTTTGCATATGGATTCGGTTTTTGTTTTTGAATTTTTTCGATTTTTGAGAGTTTCTTTAGCGTCTTAATTATGGAATTCGTACGTATTTTATCATCACTTTCATTATAATCATATATATAACTGTTTTGGATAATATCGCGAATCAATTTTGAGCTCTCATCATTTACGTGAACACCTCTCATTTGAGTTAATGATGATTCAGGATTAGGAATTCCTAATTTAAAATAAATATTTTTAAAATGTATTTTTTTAAATTATAAATATGTAAATCTAATAATTAAAAGTTCATTTATAATCATCAAAGATATAATTATTTCGGAATTCCGAAATGGGTTTTAGTAAACTGAATCCATCGAAATTATGTTTGTTTGTTGGGGGATCTCATTTGAGTTTTTGCGGTATTCCGCATTATGGCATATATGCATAGGGCTAAAAATTGATAATCGATACCG
This sequence comes from Mesoplophora pulchra, assembly GCA_034697405.1. Classification (NCBI taxonomy): domain Eukaryota; kingdom Metazoa; phylum Arthropoda; class Arachnida; order Sarcoptiformes; family Mesoplophoridae; genus Mesoplophora; species Mesoplophora pulchra. The sequence continues at coordinate 7,981 of JAQIXB010000436.1, read as the reverse complement.
CATCTAATGCTATTTAGATTTTAAAATAATTTTTTGAAATTTGAATTTTAATATTTATAAATGTTAAATAAAAGAGATTCTTAAATTAGAATATTTTCTAATTATCTTTGAATATTTTATAAAATTTAATTACACTGTACATAGTATTGGTACATTTTGAAAATTATCATTCTGTATATATATTCGGAAATTTTGATTTTTTTTTAATTCCGAGAAAATCTGAACTCTGATAATCATTTAATATCGATACATAAAGCATTACACACTCAGACAATATTAATGCTTAAAACATAACAAATTTAATATTTTACAATCGTTTAGTAAATTCTCTTTTCTCATAACAAATCTCAATGAATATTGATTTTTTTAAATTAAAAAAAATATATTTAAGAAATATGAGCATTAAAATAAATTACCGGTAAAAAGTGTTAATGTTTTTTCGACTGTGGATTGGTGTGTGATGAGCCAATTCCTTTTGACCTTTTCTCTGCGGCATATCATATATGAGAGATTTCGTATCCGTTCCAAATCGACGCGTAATCTCATAATGTCCATACGCTGCTGCATCTGTTGCTCTTCGAACTGAGCCGATGACGTCAGTTTAATGAGGGATGCACCATAATTGGACGTTCTCTTTAATTTCCAATACTGATGTATAAAGTCAATGTAATTATTGGGCTTCGATTTGTCACTTTGTTTATGACGCTTTAAGATCTTTAAAAAGTAATAACAAAATATAAATTAAATTATCATAATGTAAACATATTAATGAAAAGTGTATTTATATTATTTCGATATGTACCTCCGTTTGAATTTTGTTAAAATCGATATATTTCCAAAATTCACTTTCATTTTCTTCGGATGATCCGTCGTTTATGGATGTGGCGATTTCAATTTCATGCTGATTTTTTTGTTTTTGTGTTTCAGATTCTGTTTTTTGTCTAAAATTTCGTTAAAATTAGTATTTTAAATAAATATTAAATAAATTTTAAAATAAATTACTCGGTTTTTCCATCGTCATCGATATCACCCTTTTCACTATGTTTAGCGCAATATGACTTAAGCTTTACCCCTTTACCCCCATCACTTCCAACAATAGCTTTCATTTTAAGTTTATGATTAAACGCACAAATTACGTGATAAGCGATTTTACACGTTTTCACCTTTAATTAGAATTTATTATGAAAAATGAGTTTGAAATGAATGTAAACATACAGAGCATTGAATGGGTGCACCGTGTTTAACATTGCAAAGGGAACAGATGAGATTCCATCGCGTGTGAGGGATTTGCTTTATTTTAGTGATCGGTTCCATGAGACTGACACATCCAATACTCACCTATAAATAGTATAAACAATAATTAGTAATACTGATTGCGTTTAAATTAAAGATAATCACGTACTTCGGGTACCCAAAGAGCACATGATACATGAGCCCATTGGTTTGACACATTCGTTGGTTTTAAGGCACCGCCTAAATTGGGACAAAGAACACACGAAACACTTTTTTGAGATCCTTTAAAATTAGAAAAAAAAAGAAATTATAATTAATTATAATATAAATTATGAAAAATAATTTATGAAAATCATACCGAACTCTTTGCACGGCCGACATAACCATTCCCCGTCGGGTATTTCGGTAATACCATAACATGCCTGATGTACGCAGATATTACAGAGATCACAGAATACCATTTCATTACCCTCTTCAGCATCGGGACTCCGACAGACATCACATATGATATGATCATCATATTCAATCCCAATCTGTTTCGATTTCATATTACGTGCGCATTGATGCTCCAATTCATTGATCACATCCTCCATTTGAACATCACTAATTTGTGGAATAACATCTGACTCTTTAATGGCATTAATCCAACAGAGATCGACTAAATCCAACTCATAATTTGACTGTGACGGTTCACACTCAGGTTCATTCTGAATATATTTATACATTTTAATATTTATATATTTATGTAAAATCCTTTTAACTCAGCTCTTAGATCCGATCTTATAGCACGGGATGAGGTGTTTATTATTTACTTTCCTTTTAATGTACTCACCCTGTACTATAACACCGGTTTTAAAAAGTGCTGTAAAAGTGCTGTATATTTATATATTTACTTTTATGAGTTTTTTTGGCATTTTAAAATGCGGATCCGTTTTTACATCTCTTAAAATCCTTACTTTAGCCACAGGTAAACTGTTTGGATACACCGGAACCTTAAAATAGCAAAACACTCAATTAAATAGTCATTTAACGGTAATAGTAAATACCTGAACACCCTTTTCCCATTCCTCGCGCCATGAATCAGTTATCGGGAGATATTCGTCGCGATTCAATTGTTCAGAGTCTGCCATTTTCATAGCTTTAAACATAAATATTCAAAAATCACAATTAAATATCTTAAAATGAAATATCATTTTAAATATCAATTGAATATGGCGCCAAAATTTATTTGACGCGAAAATGCTAAAACATTAAGAAACCTGAGATAAGATCCTTTCGAAAGAGTTCCGCGGGTTTTTTACGATATCCAAAGTTATAAATGCGCGATCGGTTCAGATCATTGTGTGTATTACAATCTAAACATAGATTAATTCCGTTAAAAAATAATCGATAAATGTTTATGGTCAAATACCGGGTTTCATCTTTTTATTCGTATGTCCATCATCGTCACATTTATTACGACACCGTTTACCTGTAATTTAAGAGTCACAAATTTTAAAGAAATTATTTTTAATGAAATAATTTTATCATAAATAATTTTTAAATAATTATTTAATTATATATAAATCTCTTAAAAAATGATCATTTTTAGAATGACGTTCTTTTTTCGTAAATCAATATGATGGTGTTTATTATGCGGTGATTACAGACCTGAAACATTTGAATTGATGTTCGATAATGAAGTCATTGTCTAAAATGATGAGAGTGTCCACTTTTGGCCATTAAATGCTTCTGTGGACAGTTATTATAATGTTCGCCATTTTTTAGATGAGCGTATGATCATGTGACTTTTGTGTACATCGCTTATGCTTTATATTCATTCATTTATTACGTCATTTGTTTCTTATTACGTAACGAATTACATATACAATGATGTACAATGATGAGTGTATACATGTAACATGTGCATTCAATCGTATCATACGCATGTTGTAAATGTATAAACATTTATCATTTATAATTTATAATGATTCATTTTTCAATTATTTATTAAACATTTTTCATTTTTAATTATATTTAAGCATTAAAAACGATAATTTAATTTAAATTAAAATAAAAATAAATATAATTTTAAAAATGGGGAATTAATAACAATAAACAAATGTATAATAAAACATGAAATAAGCAGTGTAAAGGACTAGAGTTAGTATATGCTGAGATATGATATGATAAATCAATCGTTTGCACATCGATTCATTAATGAATCGATTGTTTTTTCGATATTTAGTGTATGATGAGTGATGGTATCGGACGCTCCATACAAATATCTGTGATGAAATTCCGTTCTAAACATATCCAAAAGTAAATGTTCGAAAGTGACGGATTCGAATACGATACGCGCATTCCTTCGGTATGATTCTAACTGTGAAATGATGATGCGTCCATATTCACAGTGATTATACAGATGCTGCAGATCCATACGCATCTCTGCGTTATTATCATGCATAAGCAATTGACTTAACGTAACCACACATGGGAATGTGGTATTTGGGGCCTGTTCTGAGCCCGGATTTTCTGACATATTCTTAAGCATCGGACGTAATTTCGTCTCATAACAGATCGCTGTTTGAGTATGGTTTTGTCTTAAGATGATCCATGATTTTTTGAGCCCATTTATAGCCGAAGATGAAAGTGCGTGCATAATGGTCTCAAAAGCAAAACAATCGCCTAAAGCCGTTTTACATTCCAAAGACACTAAAATCCATTTCGATATTAATTGAGCCCTTTCCTCAGCATCTTTAGCCGTTAATACCGAAATGATAATGAAGTGTTTGAGAGATTCGTAACGATTTAAGAGGTCGATTCGTGAGTGTTCTCCATGAGGGAGAAGCAAAAGCTCTAACAATGAACTCACACCTAAGCCCAAATCACACCTTTTATCAGCACCGTGATTAATGAATTGAATATCGCATTTCGTTAAATGATTCGCGATCATTCGTGAGCCCGAATCTTTCAGTACCGAATGTATCTTTATCGTGGCATTAGAGTCTAATGCGACGTTTCCTTTCGGTATGAGATAAGTGTGGAAATTGTGAACATCGATAATCGAATGATATGACGGAAGAGCAAAGAGCGGACGTGATTCTTCAGTCCTTAATTCACATTCATTATGTACACATTTTTCATTCATTTTCTCATTCACAATTGATGATGATGATGATTCTATGGTTTTTATCGTATCATTATGTAAATTCAAAGGTATGGATCGTGTCATTGGATTTGAGATGATGACACCGGATGCTGAAGAAACGGGTCTTCGATTTCCGACATAAAAAGTGACTAAATCCGGGACCGTATCGAACGGTTCATCCTCAAAAGCGTACTGAATTCGTTCGTAGACTGTGTGCGGCTGACATATTACTTTATTAATGACGAAATGCATGTGATGTTTCCATAGTGCTGATAATACATAATCTCCGGGACGTGAATGACAGTCTCTGACGAGAAAATCACCGTCATTCAGCAAAAGGCGTTCAGCGCTATGACGTGAGATCGTTCCGTGATACCATCCGTGGGATCGAATGTCATCCGTCGAAAGTGACATTTCCCATTCCAAAGCCTTTCGGAACACGTCCGGTGATGTGCTCACCGATGATACCATTTATATCGACACAAAAATTACATTTTATTTTTTGAGAGTATTTTATTATAAATTTCACATAAAAAATGACTAAAAAATGAGATAAAAATGTATATCATTCATGTATTATGGTGTCTGTGGTGACATCTGAAATTAGAGACTTTTAAAGTGCCGTTTAAATCAATTGAAATGAAATTTTTTCGCATTTTAATTTAATTTTAATTTAATTTTATTTTATTAATAAAATAATTGAATATTAATGTCTAAAAGTATATGTTCGAATTTTTTAGTTTAGAATTTTACATGAATGTTTTAATGATGGTAAATATGTGTTCATATTAATTTAAAAGTTTTAATAATGTGAATAAAAAATAAAATTAAAGCATAATTTTAATAAAAAATAATTAATAATTTTCGGGGGCATAATCGGGATTAACTGTTAAAATGGGGTCATTATCATCTTCAGTGATATCGCCTGATTCCTGAGGTACTTTCAGAGGTACTAAAACGTTGTCAATGGTAATGAGACGGTCAATGACTTTTTCGCATATTTTTTTCTGACGTATTAATTCAGTTTCACTTTCGATGTCTTCGCATGTGTTAAGATACCACTCTATGATTTCCGATTTCTTAATACCGTTCCAATTTGGATCATCGCTATTCGTTTCTTCATCTTTTCTTAGTTTAAATACTAATAAATTAGTAATCGATTTGTAACTGTCATAAGATACTTTTCGGGGACTTTCGGGTGTATGAGAATCGGTCATTGAAGTACTTTCGGGTGCGGTGTCAGCAGCGGTATCATCAGCCATATCATCGTCCATTTGAGTCTCATCTGCCAATAGGTTAACATCGGGTTTATCGATTTTCAAAATCGATTTATTTAATAATCGTGATGCTTCTTTAATGTGTTGGACTTCGACGGTATCACTGCAGTATAATTTGGCCATAGCCTCGGATAATCGCATTAAAGACTCCAATTGACGGACTGTGATTCTCCACGACTGTTTATTACTACCGCCGGACATACGCATTTCTTTGTATGTATCGACTAAATATTTCTCAGATTCGAGAGGTATTTTCGGTTTGAAATTCCGCGCGAAACGTATGTAATTCTTAATTTCGGACAAAGAATAGGTCATTGAATCGATCACAGAATCCATATTTCCGTTATGCATATCGATGATTCTTTCTGCGATCGCATAATCTGTGGTTTCATTACACTCATCGAGTAATACAAAGAACAGATCGAATCGCGACATTATCGGCAAAGAAAAGGATAAATTATTACGCAACGATTTTGATCGATCGTAATTACCACCGATGGGATTAGCCGCGGCTAAAATGGACGTTCGGGCATTGAGTGTCGCTTTAACACCGGCCTTTGTTATACTGATGGTCTGTTGCTCCATCGCTTCGTGAATCGCGATCTGATCGCGGATGTCCATTTTATCGAATTCATCGATACAACAAATACCATGATCGGCCAACATTAATGCTCCCGATTCAATCACAAATCCACCATCATCATCACGGACCACAGCCGCAGTTAAACCTGCGGCGGTCGACGCTTTTCCCGATGTATAAATAGCACGAATGAGCGCAAAGTCCGTGATGAGCTTTAAAAACTGACTCTTCGCGGTACTCGGGTCTCCGACAATACAGATATTGATATCACCGCGAAGATTCGTACCCTCTTCGGTCACTTTCGGAACACCTCCAAAAAGTTGTAAAATGACCCCCTTTTTAATATCATCATTTCCAAATATGGACGGAAACAGACTTTTGGCGATATTTTCATATATATTTTTATCTTTTGACATTTCATGGATCCGTTTCAATTCTTCGTCTTTAAACATCGTAAATTCTTTTCCGTTTTCCTCATTCTGTTCCTCGATTTGTACGGGAATTGTGGCAAATTCCTTAATACACGATGATTCTAAAAATGCCATTTTATGTGTCATTTCGCGTGTTCCCAATGACTGCAATCCCCTAATTCCATCACCGGGACCTTTATCCGAACGGATAATTCCCGCATTTCCGGCTATTAATTGAGCGACATCCGGAACCACAATCAAAGTACCGACGAAATCACAGCGATCTCCGGGCTGTACACACTCAACACGGTCACCCCCGCGTATGACGATGTCCAAACATCGGGGGATGCATCCGCGCGGTAAATCCGATTGTAATTCCTGTATACGCACCTTTTGAAAGTCCACAAAACGCGATCGGTGAAGAATCAGTTTAAACTTTGTCCGATTCGAGCATAGGTTATTTCGGCATATCGTGGGCAGAGTATACTTAAACTGTTGTTCGACATTTGCGATTTCAGTGCCGCAATCCATACATTCGAAGGTGCCGCTGATTAATTCAGGATGTACCGTATGGGTACGTACGATTTGACCGATGATCTTTACCAAAGATGAAATCTTTGACGCTCTCAAATCGCGGAGTTTCGCACGATCGGGAAAATCGAAAAAACCGATGTAAAAGTCTTTGTTTTTGAGAACATTGAGAGTCATCGGATCGATACCGTCGGGTGATGTCCTTATTTTTTCGTCCTCAATATAAGATGCTAATGCACGACATAAATATGGATAAAAACGGTAATAATTCGTGGCGATATCCATCGCTAATTCATGGTCAAATGCCATGAGATCTTTGAATGACACAAAAAGTGTGTTTCTTTCGGGACATATTAATTGGAGGGCATCGGTCAAATATTTCGGTTCATCAGTCTCTGAATCAATGTCTTTATATTCAGAGAGAAACGCTCTGAATAATTTTTGACATTTTTCCGATATATCGTCCTTTAGACGTTGAATTTGACCGATTCTCACATCAGAAACGTCCATTTTTTTATTATTTTAATTAAAAATTTGATTTTAAAATGAAATTATCGATTAACAAAAGTCTTTAAATGCGTTTTTAAAAAATTAAAATCCCTTTAAAGGTCTTTAAAAGCGCTTTTGTCAAAAACCGCCAAAACTTATATATGAACATAAATAACGTCAGTCTCTTTATGCTAATACAGTATGTTCAATCATAATTAGTCGTGTATGCGCAGAATAATGCTCATATGTGCATATATAAAACATAAACATATGAGCATTATTCTGCGCATACATGTCTAATTATAAATTGAACACACTGTATACATTGTAA
>JAQIXB010000435.1:0-17867 GCA_034697405.1 Mesoplophora pulchra | reverse complement strand
TGTTAATATAATAAAAATATTTAAATGAAATAATAAATTTTTATTTAAAATAAATATCGATTAAAATTTTAATTTTCATTAAAAGTAATTTTATTGGAAATAATATAAGAATTATTTACCTTAAAATATAAGCATTTTTTGATATATTTTGTAACATATTAATAAAATTAAATATTTGTCTGTAATTATATAAAATGCTAAAATGTGAGGATATATTTTGAGAAATTTCACTGTAAATGTGGGAATTATTTAAATTTAAACTAAAAATGAAATTAAAAATAAAATTAAAATTAAAAATGCAAATATTTTCACAGCTTAGAAAAGATGCGAATAAAAAAGAGACGGAATATCAAAAATGTTTAGCTCTTTACAAAACGACAAAAGCCAAATATGAGGATCTTTATATGCGTCTCCCGAATCCACCACAAAACGGAACCGTAAATGAATCATCGCATTTAAAAGCATCGGATTTAAAAACGCAAAAAATGTTTGCGGACACTAAAAAACAATACACTAAATTATGCAAAAAATTGCATCTCTTACATAATGACTATTGTCTGGTCACTGCTGAGGCTAAACAATTCGAATGCCATTATCGTACACTATTAATTCCATCTCTGCTATTATATGAGGAAAGAGTACTTTCGGAAACTAAAGAAACATGGAAAGATGTACTATTGACTTTCGTTAAAAAGACAGATCTGACTCAAGACAACTATCAAATGATTCAAAGTCATATGAAAGAATGTGTCGAAAATATCATTAATGATAACATCTATGGTGATATTTGCGCTAAATTTAGCGGCGAAACGGTACCTCAAAAACTCATTGAATTTAATGGCAAATTATTAGACGATTATGATGGTGTATTAAAAGCAAAAATGTTAATCGTAAATACATTCACATACGAAACTCTTAAAAAACGGTATTTTAAAACATTTATTATTTATAATTTAATATATATTTTTAAATTATTTTTAATTTTATTATAAAAAAGTTTATGGTTTCACACTCTCAGGTTTCAGTGTTTAGAGTTAAAATTAAACATTTTTTATTTTATAAAATAAGTTCATAGTAAACATAAGTATTATTAAGTATTAATGAATGCTGAACTTTCACGTTTAGTTTTTTCATAATAAAAACTAAAAATAAAATATAAAAATATTTAAACTGATAATAGAGTGTTATATCATTATAAATATAAACATATATTTTAAAAGATTTATAAAATAAAAAATTAAAACATAATAACGATAAATGCTTAAAAATGTGACATTTACATAATTTTTGCATAAATTTGTCCGATAAATTTTTTAATATTTTAATTTTAATTTTAGAGAAATCGATTTACAGTGTAAAATGATAGAATATCAGAATCAATTACGGGAAAAAGAGCGTCATTTGAGACTTTATGAACAGGAAATGAATGCATTAAATGCGATTTCTTCAGATAATGGTAATGCTAAAATGGGCATTTTGACGCGGAAAAGGGCCGTCGATATTATCCAAAAACAGATCATAGATGTCGAATGCCGTCACGAACGTACACACCAATTATGGGAAGAGATTGAAACGATTATCTCCAAATTATGCGGATATCAAATACCGTCGGGACTCGAATTGGATTTAGTGGATAATTCTACTTTTAATGGTACTATCGGTGGTGCTATCAATGGTCAGCATTTGTCAACTGTCAATAGTATATCGGCACCGGCATCATTAGCATCATCCGTCAATGAAATCCGTAATGATTCACCGCATACATATTCATCGACACACGCATATTCTAAAGCATCGTCATTATCTACCAATACATTGACATTAACTAATTTTTTTAGTAAATTACGTTTTTATAATAAAAAATCAAAAACGTATGGAAAATGTAAAGATAATCAAATGACATCATCATCATGTTCGTCCATTAAAACCAACGGATCAGCTTTAGTATCATCGAATGGTGAAATAAAAGAATTGAATCATGTGATGAAAATAGAGGATGTGACGGATGAGGAATGGTTTCACGGGGGATTACCGCGATGCGAAACCAATAAACTGCTCATAGTCAATGGTGACTTTTTAGTCAGAGAAACATTACGCGATAATAAACACTGTTATGTCGTATCTGTTAAATGGAATGGATTCAGACACTTCATTGTCGATAAGACTTTTGAGGTACGGTAAACTCTCCCTAATTTCACACTTTTGGTACCGCTATTTTTAAGCTGTGAAAGTATAGTGATCAAATTTTTTTTCTTTATTTTTTAGATTATTTTATTAAATATAATAAAATAGAGTGTCATTTCTCATTTTTGTTAATAAAAATCTAATTTATTAAATGCTATAAAATTTTTTAATTTTTTATTATATTTTATTTTCAATAAATTATTTTTTAAATAAAAATAATAATGAATAAACAGCATTTACATTGACATTATAGTTAAAAATTTCACTTTATTTTTTAACGATTGTGAAATTATAGAGTATGAAATTATAGACTGTACTTTAACATTAGAATCTATGTTTAGATTGTTTTTTCAAAAATGTATGAATGTGCGAACATGGAATGTCAATTCATTTTCTTATACTTTAACATTGCCCTAAAGTTGGCACTTCAATATACTCCAAAATTATAGTTTAATATATTTATTTTTGAACTTATACCATGAGTAACATTATATTATAACTTTTTTATTCCATTTTATGATACAGTAATACATTCAAAAGCGGTATGAATGGAATTAACACTTTAAAGGCATTTTTTTTAATAATTAAGAATCAAAAGGGAGAATAAAGGATAATAACAAAGAGATACTTAAAGCTATAAAGTTACTTATAAAACTAGTATACTTTATAAATAGTCTTCCTTCTTTCCCAATATAGATACTGTACGAAAAAGTTAAGTAATTTGGAATGGTATAAGTTAAAAATAAATACAAAAATGATTCATAACTCACGATATAAGTTTTTTAGTTATATATATTTACGTCTTATGTATGGGTAGAAAAGGGTCAAAAATCATGATATATTAAAGGCATTTTGGCATAGCTTTGCAGAGACTGAGTGACACCATGGTGTGGTGTCATTCAGTCTCTGCAAAGCTATACCAAAATGTACAAATGCATAGGTTAATTATAAAAGCATTATAAAAGCATAGCGCTGAGCATTGATAAGCCCTTAACTTCGTACATAGTGTATATTTAACAATTTAAAGTAAAATTAAAATAATTTTAATTTAAAAAATTAAATATTTTAGGGTTTATATAAATTCGAAGGTCCATGTTTTGCGACACTTTCGGATTTAATAGACTATTATCATCAGAATGCTATTCCCATAACGAAAAAATCTGAGGCCGTATTAAAGACGATAATTCCACGTGAACGATGGGAACTGAGTCATGAGGACATTGAACTGAAAGAAAAAATCGGACGCGGGAATTTCGGGGATGTTTACAAAGGAATACTGAAAAAAACGGGTACGGGCACTTTAAAGGAAATGATATGTGCGGTAAAAACGTGTAAAATCAATTTACCGGATGAGCAAAAAAGGAAATTCCTGACCGAAGGACGCATCTTAAGACAATACAATCACCCGAATATCGTCAAATTAATAGGCATATGTGTACATAAACAGCCCGTGATGATAGTCATGGAACTAGTATCAGGCGGATCTCTTCTTAATTATCTCAGAAATAACGGCAAAAATCATTTACCATTATTATCCATGATTAAGATGTGTATTGATGCATCCGCGGGAATGGAATATTTAGAGTCACAAAATTGCATTCATCGGTATTATTAATCATTTTAATTAATTAATTATTATTTAAAATTAATTTTAAATAAACATTTATATATAATTAAATACATGGCCACATATTTATTTATAAATAACTATGTTTTGCAAATGGCATATGTGAATATAAATTACACACATGCACAACATGTACAGATTATGAAAGTTGAGCATGAATAGTTGTATATTCTCATGTAAAATACTTCTATTCATTGCTTTATTAAAGTACATAATTTGTATATACATATTGTGCATGAGTGTAAAATGCACTAAAATTATCTCTTTATATATGTTGGATGTAGACTATGACTAAGAATAACAATTTTTTAAATTTATACATAAATAATGAGTTAAATGTCAAAAAATAAAATTTTTTATAAAAATAATAATAATGAAAAATGAACTATGTTTTTATGATCAGTGATTTGGCAGCGCGTAACTGTCTCATCGGTCATGAAATGATCGTGAAAATATCCGATTTCGGAATGTCCCGTGAATGTCCTCACAATGAATATACCGTTTCGGACGGAATGAAACAGATACCGATTAAATGGACAGCTCCGGAGGCCTTAAATTACGGTATTAATGAATTTTTAAATAATTAATTTCAAAAGTTTTTATATGAATAAAAAAGTTAAAAAATTTTAATTAAATGATAACAATTTTTATGATAAATTATACTGAAATATTATTAATATTAATTTATGATGTTTATCGATATTTTTAATATTTATTTTTAAAAAAACAGTGCAACATATTTATATTAAAAATATAAATAAATTCAATGCTTTCACTTTTAAACAAAATTCAAGGAAAACGTCATTTAATAATGTTTATAAAACATTAACTAACATTAACTAACATTTACTAATATTTATAATAATTTTTTAAAAAAAAATTCATAATAATGATTGCATATTATTTGCACAGCACATTCCTATTTAAAACATAATAAATTATATACTTACTGTTAATCACAAATGTAGTAGAGACACAATATTGCACATGAATTTGTTTATGAATACTTTAAATTATAATGCTATGGTTATGTTATGTCAATTCCAACACAATCTATCTCTATGACACGAGTGATTAACTGTACATATATTAACAGAATTAGCATATACTGCATTTATTTATAATATATATGTATATGTTAATAGAAAATTTACTTAAATTTTATTAAAATCATGAATATTAAAGAAATTCATTTAAAAGTCACATTTTCAAAGAATTTATAAATAATTTAAGCATTTTCCTATGAATAAATATATATTCATATATAATTTTCATAATTAAAGTGCATTTATTATATAATGTGTGTTTATGAATAATAAATATTATAATACCCATACATTAATGTATATCTAAAAATAAAATCATAAATTTTAATTTATATTTTTATATAATTATTTTATATGTGAGATAATAATAAACACTGTATTTTAACATGTAAATTCTTAATGTTATATATATTATGTATAATATATACAGTATGAGCTATTTAAATTAGAACTCATTTAGACACCAAAGTAATGTCATTCCCATTTACTTCACTTTTTAGATCGGGTCTTATATCCTGAGGTAAATAACTAAACGTATAAAACTATCACTATGACCTTTATAATATTTGGTATATAAAGCGGGGTCAATGAATAAATATATTATTCGCATATATATAAACTCAATTTGAAAGTAGAGTTGTAATTTATGAGGCACATGCTGTATAATTATAATTTAATAAATTAATTGAATATTTTAAAAATGAATTTACTTTAATTTAAAGGTCGATATACATCATTATGCGATGTATGGAGTTTCGGTATATTAATGTGGGAAATTTTCACGTTCGGGAATGTTCCGTACAGCGGCATGTCCAATAACAAAGCACGGGAATTAATTGATAATGGCTATAGACTGCCGTCACCACCGTCGACACCCGAAAAAGTGTACCGAATAATGCGAATGTGTTGGGAATATGATCCCGATTTAAGACCTCATTTTACGCATATTAAAGACAATTTATGCCAATATTATGCATCATTAACCATCGATGAAAATATCAATAATAATAATAACGATAATAATGATATTAAAAATGATTTAAATAAAGAATTATCTGAATTATAAAATCATTATTATAATTAATTCGTTATTTTTTTCGTTTCATTATTATTATTATAATTATTTATATTTAAATATTAATATTTAATGTAAGAAAATACTTTTAAAAAAATTATATTAATAAATTATACATATTATATAATTATTATATAATTTTCACATGAATTATATAATAATTTTGTAAAAATATATTACTCACAAATGTTTATTTTTATACTAGTGTTTATGTACTAGTAACTTATTGATCATAGTACATATAATGTACATTAGTATATACATTTATGTATGTATAGTAAAATAAATTATTAATATTAATAATAATAATAATAATAATAATAATAATAATGATAAAAAAAATTAGAACATAATAATTAAGTTTTAAAATAAAGTTTTTCACTATGAAAGGAGTGAATAAATTTCCCCGTTTTTACTATGATATCACTCATTTATTATTACATGCTATTTACTGATACAATATTATAATAGTAAATATAATAGTAAATATGAGGTTAAACTAAAAAGCTCTTTTCATGACTTTGTATTTTTTTATAATATTTAACAGTGATAATATTAACTAAAAATATTCTTTAATCAAAAAACTAAAATATTCGTAATTTTTATTATTTATTTATTTTTTAATTTATAAAATTGATTTATTACGTTCGAACAAAATAAATGAAAACCCATTTTTAAACACCCGAAGCTAAAATACGCACATAATAATATTTTAGTAAAACTTTTAAAGTAAAAGTATTATAAAAGTGATAAAAAATTATTTTTCTAATTAATAGTAAAATGAAGTAAAATATATAATACTAATACTACCAATACTAGTTTTATATACTGTACATACACACATGCATGTAAGTGAATAGTTATGAATACTATTAAAATATTAAGTCAACTTCCTAAATTTTTTTATTTAATTAACAAATATAATAAAATGCTATTTAATTTAAGTTTATTAATGAATTAAATAAAATAAAAATTTAATTTTTTAATTTCTTAATTCATATAAACATTTCGCGACATTAATTGGACCTTTTTCATGCGTCATAATTTCCTTAATAATCTTAATATATACCTTAGTTTACGTTAATACAAATAATGCATATAAAACTAAAGTAAGTAACTAGTAAATGAATACATTGATATATAGTATTGTATTGTATATGAATGAAAAGAAAATTTCCCTCATTTTTGTGTTAAATAAAATTTGACGCCGTCATACAACTTTTTTATTCATTTAATTTTATTATCATTATATTAATATTAATATTATACTCATTTTTAACATTCATTAATATGAATACATTCATTTACAATGAGCATTATGCTCACATATTTGTTACGACCTTCGGTATGTGATGCCACTCTTTTCTTACGTTTAATAATTTCAAAAAACAACTTAAGGTACGACTGTATACTATGCTAATGTATACAGTATATCTTAGTACATATCATAGTATATAGTTATTGAAAAAGCGTGTTATAAACAATTATATTTAAATAATATAAATTGTTTAAATTTATTTAAAGTTTAAATATATTTTTTTTACTAGTACAATGTCTTTATAATATTTAACAGTGGTAATTCCGAGGTCTGTGTCTTATATACTAGTAAATTATGATACTAGTATCTAAGAAACTATACTTTACTTATAGCATGTAATTATATTGTTATTATTGTGTAATAAATACGGTAATGATTATATTGCTGTGAATAGAATATTAAAGTTAAGTTAAGTTTACTTTTAATAATAGTGAATAAATATAATTAATAAATGTATTTATAAAATGAATAGTAAATTATTTAGTTAATGATAAAATTGAAAATATAAAAAAAATAAAATTAAAAATTTTATTTTAAATGTGAATGAAAATAGTGTTGAAAATGACGACATTCAATTTAAGAAATAAAAATCGTAAATATCATTATATCGGATATTCTTTATTTGGATTTTCGATCGCATTTTTAACCATAATTACATTATACTTTTTAAGTCCGTCACTATTTAATATTAATGCAGAAAATGCCGATGATCGTGTTATTCATAATGAATTAAGAGTTAATGTGTCCATAGATAATGATCAAATAGATAATGATGTGAATAATAATAATGATGATGCACATGTGATCGTATCCACGAATTTGGGGAAAATCCGAGGAAAACGCTCTGAAGTTTTAGGGGTGAAATTAAACACATTTTTGGGCATACCCTATGGTCAATCACCGACGGATAAGTTACGGTTTCGTAAAACGCGTCCAATAAAATCGTGGGGAAATGATACAAAAGATGCTTTGAATTTGCCACCGCCATGTCTTCAGCCGCTATACACTCAAATGCTTTATCCGATTAAAATACTAAACTATAATATTAGTGAATCATGTCTTTACCTAAATATTTGGGCACCGGAGAAAAGTGACGATCAAAAGCCACTTTCGGTAATAGTGTTTATTCACGGGGGTATGTTCACCATTGGATCCATCAGTATCGATGAATACGATGGAAGAATGATCGCAGCATATGGTAATGTCATAATGGTAACGATTCAATATCGATTGGGAATATTCGGATTTCTCGATTTAGGCACAGAAACAATTCCCGGGAATATGGGATTATGGGATCAGTCCGTAGCCATTAAATGGGTTCACGATAATATCGATAAATTTGGAGGTGATCCTAATTCAATAACATTAATGGGCCAATCCGGTGGTGGAATATCCATCGGGTTTCATATGCTATCATCATTCACTAAAAATCTATTTCAAAGGGTAATATTACAAAGCGGAAGTCCCATGCTATTGGATATGGTATATACTAAAGGAATAGAAATGTCCGATAAATTTTTAGAGAATATCGGATGTTTACCCGAAGGTACATCCATAGAGGATGCCCCCGAAATGGTAACAAAATGCATTGATAACATACCATTGAAGAAACTAGAGGATGTTCAACAAGAACTAGTGAAAAACAATCCCGTGGCATTTATGCCCACGGTTCCCACGGATTATGTCAATTTATTCCCAAATGAGGCCATTAATGAGGGTGCTAATATAATGCAAAAGGATTTTCTCATAGGATTTAATGAAAACGATGGGAATGTCATATTACATTTAGCATATCCAGAAGAGTACACTAGAACTAGTGTACCTGAAATAGTAAATATAGAACAGGCACGTGAACGTATGGCAAAAATGACGATTGACGGGGGTTTTCCCGAATCTCAGGGAAAAACGGTATCATCGATACTGTTAAAAGGCAACGAAACGGAAACCCCCGAATATTATGCAAATTTAATGGGTTCGGCATTAGGGGATTTAATGTTCATATGTCCGACCATTAAATTGGGCGATCGTTTAAGTAAATTAAACAAAAGTGTGCATCTCTATTTACTAACACAACGGCCGCAGAATAGTGAATGGGGCCAATGGTTGGGTGTGGCACATCACGACGAAATCAGCTTTGTCTTTGGCATTGGATTGAGATATCCGAATCTATATCATGGTGACGATATCGATCTCAGCAAAAGGATCATTAAGACGTGGACACACTTCGCTAAAACAGGGTATGTTAACTAACATTTGACGCTATTAATTAATATTTAATTATTAATAATTTAGGGAAATATTGCCACAGATAGACAAAGAATGGCCCAAATATACAGAGGGGGAAAAGCAATATATGGAATTAAATGCTCACAGTGCTACAATAGGCTATCGCTTTCATGAACAGACGTGCAATCTCTATGATGCCATTGTCGATTATTTTTCAAAACGTAAATAATTAATTTTAAAAATTTTAAAATATTTTTACATCTGACAAATTTAAGGTAAATTTTACCTTATACTAGTACTAGTCTTTCAAATAAACATGTTAATTTTCTATTTATATGAATTACTCAAAAATGATAATTACAATTATTATATAAATGACAAAAATTTGTTTATTCACTGATGATAAAAAAGCATTTAAAAATTTATTTTTATAATTTTTAAATATATCTAAAAATATATTTATATATACTGATATATGTATATTGAGTATTGTGTTTACATATATTTAATTATATATATCGGTATTTTTATTATTTTATAATTAATATTTATAATTTATAATTATAATAAATTATTATATTTATTTTTTAATATACATATATATATAATTATAAAAATTTTATAATAAATACGTTTTTTAAATAATTATAATAATTATGATAAAATATTTGTAAAAAATTTTCAAATATTATAATAAATAATTAAAAATGTTAATAAATAAAAGATGATTTTTACCTCAAAAAATTGCAATGTTTTTTTTTGAAAAAATTAAGAATTCATAATTAAGAGAATGTACAGTTAGACTTCGACAGCATTGGCTTCACTATTATCACCCTTTTTATAGTATTTATCAATAATCGTCAAAAGGTTGTAATTCGCATCCAATTCACGTTTCAATTGTGCGACTCTCTGTTTTGCCTCTGCCAAAGACTGCTCTAATAATGCACGATTTATGGTTATCGATGACTGTGGACGCGGTTCGCGCGGTATTTCAGTCACAGTCTCACCTTTTAATAAACATTATATAATTATTACGCATACAGAACATTGTGAAAATTATGTTCTATCATCTGTAGGCATTTATATGGTGTTTTCCTGTATATATTTAGCATATGTTCGAATTACCATTTGCCTGTTGTAAGTAATTATTGACCATATTTATCTGAATGTTGCGCCATTCATGTCTCGGGTCTTCCAATTGATTCTTCCGTCGGATATGATCGATATAATATATGCCTTTAATTATCATCATCAAATTATTAATTATAAATAAAAATTAAATTTTAAATTAAATTAATTACCGATTTGAGGATGATATACACATTCCCATCCATAGGGTAATTCATCGCCGATACAATCAGCGAATGTCGCGGGTTTAGTTAACCTATAGTTTAATAAAAATTTTAAAAATTATTTAATTTAAAATATGAAATTTTATTATTCAAAAAATATATTTAAAAAATGTAATTAAAAATGTAATAATTATTTTTTATGCATATTTTAATTTTACAAATATTTTATCTCTTTTTATAATGTTCAAATTTTTGTTATAATTTTTTTAAAAAATAAAAATAACTTTTATTTTCATTTAAATGTTTGTTTTTTAATGTGAAATTAAAAATATTAAAGATATTAATTTAAAAGTATTAAGAAACAGGAAATGTAATAAAATATATGAAAAAAATATAAAAAAATATTAAATAAAAATTTTGTAAATAATTTTTAAATGCATATGCATATTCATCATTTATTACGTCCGTATTTATTATGTATGCATTAATTATCATAAAATTAAAAGTAAATATTTAAATAAAAAATTAAAATGTAAACAAAAAAATTGTAATTTACATATGTATATGAATATCAATAAAATTTAAATAAAAATTATAAAATACGAAAATGTATTATTTTACAGTTTTACATCACTTTTTCGGATTTTAAATTACAGGGTGAGCATAGGGGGTATGTTAAGGAAACGTTATTATACCCAAAGGTATGAGAATGTTTCCTTTACTCTTCGATTTTACTCTGAACATTGTTTTGAGAATATTTCAAAGTGCATATCTCACGCTAAAAAATCAGCTCTAAAAAGTGAGGTTTAACTGAATACGGAAATATTTTATCACATTTTTCGGGGTCATTATTTGGGAGTGTCATATCATTAAACACATAAAATGTAATTATGGACATTATCGTATCATTTTCTTCGTAAACACATGTATTATGACATAATTTAATATCCGATATTCGATGTCCATTCTTTTATCGAAATTCACATTCACATGTAACATATTTCATTTATAAATACATTTAAAAGAAAAGAAAATGTTAAAAAAGGTGAGAATGACCTGTCTCTGGGGTCAATCCATTGTGTCTTTTTCGTGCTATGATCGGCATAATACACTTTTCCCGTTTCCGCATCCGTCGCAAAATCCCATCCGACGGGTAATGGAAGACTCTGATTCCCTTTTATGCGATGATTTTTCGGCATTTAATTAATAATTTTAATATTTATTTTATAATAAAATAAAATTATTAATAAATTATTATTTTCAATTAATAAATGAATGTACGTTTATAATTAAATGAATAAAATTTTTAAATTTTTAAAAATAATGAAATATTTCATAATATATTCATGCGTAATGTGTGATTATAATGACCGAAATGATAATCGTGTGAATGTTTACATTTTTCAGGCATTACGGTAGAGGTGTTTACAGACGTTCATATTCCAAAGTGATACCATTTTCAATGTAAAGTTTATAATGTGAATGCATAGGTTTACATTATGTAATAAATGCATTTTTTGAATTTTATATTTTTAAGAAATATCACGAAAATGCCTTTTTAGGAATATTTAAGTGATTTTTACGGAAATATCAGCTAAAAATTAGACATTTTAAAGCACAGTAAATTAAGCATTTTTATAGCTTTTCTTTAGTAAAATTTAGTATTATAATGACAGTAGTAAATGTGATAAAAGTTTAAAACTTTTGCCGTAAATGCTTAAATCATAATTATGTTATATTATGTTAAATTAAACTTTTTTCTTTATAAATTCATAGGCATATGTAACTTTTGAATTAAGCATTTACACCGGAATTTTTCTTAATATTTAATTATATTTAAAATTTAAAATATTCAATAAAAATAAAATGACATATTTATTTATTCATGTAATTTTATGATAAAAATGCATAATTAATTATATTATAATTATTAATTATTAATATAGTGACCAAAACCCTATTTTTATTAATTTTTTAAAAAATTATCACCCTCAGCTATACGGACATGCCGCTATTTACGCCGGAATATGGTATATGTATTTATACCTAAAGATATAAGCAGATTTTTTCCATTCCATTCATGTTAATAATATCTTTTTATAATATACCAATAAAGATATATGATGACATAAATAAAATAAATCATCTGTAAATACGTGAATAAAAAAATTCACCCGTGATATAAGTACAGTAAAAAAAAGTGAAATAATATAATGAAAAAATTATATCAAAAACATTATGTTTGAATTTTATTTAACTCAATATTAATACCATTAATTAACTCATTTAATGCATTCTTTTGTTTATTTAAATTATTAATTACGGTTTCATTTAGATTCTGTGATCGTAATTCTTGACTCAGATCATTATCATATTCAATCGCTATTAATTTAATTATTTTTAAATTAAATTTTAATTTTTCATCATTATTATTAACCATCGATGGTGATGATGATGATGATTGTGATGATTGTGATGACTCTGATGACTCTGATGATGGTGATAATGCCTCTGATAATGGTGAAGACTCTGATAATAATTGATAATCATTTTCAAAATCATTAATTTCATTTTTTATTTTGATTTTAATACGATTAATTCCGTCATTGATAATGTCTTTAATGTTAACTAAACTCATGATATATCTATTAAATGCGTTATTATTTTTTTGTGATAATATTTCATTTAAATTAAAATTAAGATTTAATTCCTGAGATACCGTTTCTTTCGCGATACACAGTGACTTAATATATGCTTTCGAAATGTTCAATAATACTTCACTCATATCCTGAGTCTCAAATCCGTTCACTAAAACTTAAGCATTAATTAAATATTTCACAAATATTTAATTTAAAAAATTGTTATTAATAAATTAATAAATATTACCATTTGAAAATGATAAAATAATAGCATTTATAATTATAAATGCTATTATATGATGATACATTTTAAAAATAATATGTTTATTATCATATTATTATGTATTATAATTTAACATTTATTATGATGATTTTTAAAGGAATAATTTTACAGTCAATGGAAAAGTTGTAAGAGATATTTTGCAGTTGAATTAGGCCAGTGTGCTAATATAAACATAGCGTTTCACTATGTTATTCATATAAATAGCATTAGCTTATTCAATTGCAAATTATCTCTTACGACTGTTCAACTGACTGTATATAAAAATATATTAAATTTCATATGAAATTAAATTAAATAAAATTAATAGTTAATTATTAATGAGTTTTATTTTCATATTAAAAAATACATTAATAATAATTATTGATAAATATATGAATACTAAAATTATATTTTAGTGTATTATTAATCATAATTATTAATAAAGAATAACATAATTAATCATAATTTATATAAAAAGTTTATAAATATTATTTTATTTTATGTAAAATCCTTTATATTTATTATTTATCATATGAATAATTTAAATTTCAAAATAATACATATAAAAAATTATAATTTATAATTATTAAAACACATATATATTAAAACATAATTTTATAATTTATTTAATTATAAAAAAAATAATGTTATAATTAAAATAAATTATAAAATTAAAAAAATTAAATAAAATTAAAAAACTAAAAAACTTCGAAAGTGTTAAATTTAATTTGCAATTTTTATCATTATCTGATGGTAAATGATAATCATGGGTATAATCACTTTCGGTACTTTCGGTACTTTCAGTACTTTCATTACTTTCAAAAGTGGACTTTGATATGGACATAGTTACGGTGTTTCCTGTATTAGTATTACGATAACATCCAAACAATTCTCTGTTTTGCCTCCAATTTTCACACTGAATTATAAAATCATTTAAATTATATATAAAAATAAAAAATGAGAATTTAATTTTTACCGAAAATAATCCTCTCCTAATATAGGGTCTGAAACAATAACGATCGTTTTGAAATAAATACAAAAAATATGAATCATTTTCATAAACGTTCGGCATTGAAAATGCTGCCGTAATATCGAAGGGGAAATTTTCCCCGTTTCTTCCTCTTATATAACCCTCATATGAACCGTGATAAATAAATTGCAATTCCGACCGAAAATAGTATACCTATAGATAGTTAACATTAAGTAATACAGCATAGTTCATTTCGATATATGTACATTGTATTAGATTCGAATGAACTTTTTGTAATGACACCCGAATGATTAGATACTAATTTAATACTATCATATCATCTTTGAATTTAATTGCAAAAATGACATAACACAGTGACAAAAAAGTGTAATAACAAATTTTATAGAAAAATTCAAATGTCATATAATCATTTTTATATGTAAACTTTTAATGTTTATATAACATTTAACTTAAGGTCTATTTTGCTTAATGTTCAAAGTGATAACATCACGTCATTTAAGTAAATTAATAGCATACTTTTTGTCCCTTAAATGCGATCATTAACGGTAGAGTATTATTAGCATTGTGAAACGCTGCGTCTATACCTTCGGATGGTAAATATACGATCGTAGTGTCACTATAAACAGATCCGTCACTATCAAATCCCAAACATTTTTTGCCCTCAAATTTATAGGTCACACCCTTATTAAGTCCCGAAAATACGGTCATAATCGTAGTGTTTTTATTGACGGGTCCCAAATTTGGTACGTTTATTTTAAAGGGACCCTCAGTATATCCCTCATTTATATAATTATTATTTTTAATATTTTCATCATTAATTAGTATATCTTTTAATATCCAAAAGTAATTTCCACGATATAATCGTATTGTATTATTGAGCATACGATCGGCGGCATTTATTACCGGATTTTCGCACAGAGACTATTAATACATATAAAATATAAAAAAAATTAAAAAATGAAAATTTATATAATTTATATTACCTCAACATTTTGGGCATTTATTAATTTTAATTTAATAATTATTATCAAAAATATTATCATTTTATAAATTTATTTTATTTCACATTTTATAATATGATAAAAGTTTAATTTTTTCAAAATATAAATTTAAAAGAATTATATACTGTTTAATTTCATGCATTTGTATGATGCATAACAATAGTTATATATCGAATGACAAACATAGAACACCTCTCCTATAATAAACAGATAGCACATGCTTAAAAATAATATTTTACTATAATAAAATTATAATAAAGTAATTATAATAATCACAATAATAATTATAATAAAAGTATTAAAAATTATGTATTTTTAAGTTTTTATTAATTTATTTAACTTTTACTAGCATAGGACTGGCAAAATTTAAATAATATATGTATTACATTAGGAACATTTTAAAGTTATTTCCTGATTTCCCTTCTCTAAGTGCATATATTTAGGCATTTTCAGAATAGACAATTGTATGGTATTATTAAAACGCTTAAACTTTAGGCATTAAATAAATGATCATATGAAAAGATTAGTTCTTTAAAGACATGGTTCTTTCGTCAGAGCATTTAAACTTTGGTATACTTTAGTAAAGTGAAAAAATGCGAAATTTTCGAAAATTTTAAATTAATATTTAATTACGGCCTATTACTTGATTCGTACATATTAAATTTATGCACGATTCAGTTATGTCTTAGTAATTGTGAAATTTTGCAATAATGACATATGGTAATAAAATATACTTTTAATTAAATTAATTAATTAATATGTTTTTCAAAATTAAAAAAAAATCACTCATTATAATGTCAATTATTTATTATTATTTAAATGACACATAACAAAGTTATGATTTATTAATTATGTTTTTAATTTTAAAAATATATTATTTTATAATAAATGACAATTAAATAATTATGTAAATAATGAGATCATTTTTGAGTCAAATTTTTATATTTTTAATTTATAATTTTTCATATAATAAAAAATTAAATGAATCGATAATCCATAATCCATGGAAAGAGTTCGAAAAAGAATTTTCACGTTTTAAATCACAGTATGAAAATGTGATACCATCGATGGACATGAAATTAATGTATAAATCCGTGAAAAAAATTATGGGGAAAAACGATTCATTAACACAGTCACCCGCGGTCATTCTCATCGTGGGTTTTAAGGGTCAATCGCATTTAGTTAATTGCATTTCAAAGGAATTTGTTCATTCCATAGCCGTGTCTTATGATGAAAGTGATCCTTTAACAATATCAGGATCATCCACGAATTATGAGGATATCACTGAAAAATTTGAACTGACATTTGAACATAATAAGAAACATGTGATTTTAATTGAAAATATCGAAATGATTCATACGAATTATTTGAATGCTCTCCACAAATACACGGATCATGAAAACGCCATTTATACCGATGCTATAATTGTATTAACGGCATTTGATTCAAAACCGATATTATTGAATAAAAACGCACGATTAAAGGACATGGACACGATCGGTACGCACATTTTGGACATATCATGGAAACATTCTTTGGATGATGAACAAAGAAATGCATTCATTAGCCGATTAACACCATCGGTGGTCACCGTTCTTGATGAAGATACAGCATAGATCCCAGATTTGTAAGAGATATTTTGCAATTAAATTTGGATATAATTCTGCTTTATATAGAGGGTAAAAAGCAGGGTCATATCACAATTTAATTACAAAATATATCTTATAAATACGGCATCTCTGTAATAGCATTACATGTTAGTCATTCATTTGCATTTTATACGATAATTATATCGATCGTTTTTATACATATTAAAAAATATATATTTATTATTAAATTTGTAAAATAATAAAATTTTTATAATTTTATTTGAATTTTTAATTATAAATGAAATAAAAAAAATTACATTTTTAATTCAATTAAATTACTATATCGTTTTGAAGATATGTTGCCATAGGATAGTATATAATTCAATAGTATATAAATTAAATTAAATACTTTTAAAATTTTAAAATGGTGAAATAATTGGTTAAAAGATACTAAAGGGGATGTAAAGGAAATTTTAAAATATTTAGAAATTTAATTTTACTGTTAGTGGATACTGCGTTTAGTCATAGGTTAGTTTTATCATTATTTATGTTTAATTCATTTAAATAATAATTATAAATAACGATTATAAAATAAATAAATATTCGTAATTAATAAT
>JAQIXB010000434.1:0-17881 GCA_034697405.1 Mesoplophora pulchra | reverse complement strand
AATTATCTCACTCATTGGGGTCTCCGGGAATTTCGAATTTATCAAATTCTATATTAACTCTCTCTAAATATTGTGAATCCTGAAGACCGTAAACATAGTATTTACATACGATATTTGAATGGTATAAAAATGGGTAATTCGGTGAATACAGAGTACCGTTTGATTCTTTTCGGCTCAAAATTTTTTGATCACATTCAGTGCCCCGTATATGTTCACCGTCAGCTTTTCCAATAAAACCTTAATAATTAGTAATTTATATTAATTTTTTTTATATTCTTAAACATAATTTTAATAATTTTCAAAAATTACCTAAATTAACGAACCGTTCGCTGAACTCATACCATCCCGAAAAACCCCGATTTTGAGTATCCGCAGTTCTTTGTAATGTGATAAATTCAACGAAAAGTGTTTCTTTTGATGAATATACCATTAAATTCCTGTGCTGACCGCAGTGTGTTGCAATTAATGGGTCACGATCTGAACTGCCATCATATACTTTAATATAATCGTAGGGACAACTATTATAATGGAGAAAAGAAATAGAAAAAACAGATTAAATGAGAAATCATTTATTTTCTCAATTGTCACTTTATTATTACTTTTTTGACAGCATAGCATATACATGTATATGGCATTGACTAGTGAATGAGACAATCGATAACTTACTGTGGTCCTCCATAAAAGAGATCGAAATCCATAAATTCGAGTCTCACTCTTTGTCCCTTTCTTCCAATGAAACTGTATTGACAGTGCAGGTTTTTCGGGTAAACCCCGGGGTATGTCGGACTTAAGAACTGACCCTCTCTCTTTTGATCACTGTAAATAGTAAAACTACAAACGTGATGCGGTACCGGAGTTCCGGCCACGAATGGACCTGAGTAATAACAATGAATATAATGAATAAAAAATAACAAAAATGTTTATGTCTTTTGTTTTTTAGTGAATATAACACACTTAAAGTGCTTTAATTCTATAGACACTATAATCAAATAGAAAAACATGATTCAATACTAAATAATACTAAAGAATACTATTGAATAAACTATGTATTGATCGTTTAATAATTTATTTAAAATAAAAAAATACGGAATGAGTCAATTGATTGTTCATTATTTATAACCGCATCATGGGGTTTTATGAATGATAAATGATAAGAGCTTAATTCTCATGCCATTTATTTTTAACAAATTTATGAGATTACCCTTTTACCGCTTTTAGTTTCGACATTATATCTAAAGGTATAAAATTAGTTATACCCCATTTTTGCATATAATTGAACGAATTATAAAACTAATAAAAAGCAGAGCTTAAAAATTGAGGTAAATGGCAATTATAACAATTTGTTTTGTTAATTAAAAAATGTTTTGCCATACTGTCATCTATGAATTCATAATTTCCCTGAAAAATTTGATCGTCAACGGATTGTTGTTCAGTATAAAAACCAAATACTAGAGTTTGATACATCGATATTCGTTTTCTTGGAACAGTTTTGCCACAATATCTTCCTCCAAAAGGTGTTTTAATTAGTTCCTGTCCCGGTTCTTCTAATTCTGTATAAAGATCGATGTATTCACCGACACAGCTATTAATTAGTATTAAATAAAAATAATTAAAATCCATTATATTTAATGATAGGGTAAGGATGTTAGGATTAAGAATGATGCATTAATAATAATAAAATAATTATAATGATTATAATAGAGTAATACTCAGGTGTGGTGCCTCTTAATTTAAACATCGTAAACGTGATTAAAATCCTTTCATTTTCCGCCGCGAGAAATGTATAAATACATTGACGCGAATGACGCTGTTCATTGTCTAAATGCGGTGATGTGAATGTTCCATTCTTTAGACCGTCGGGATTACTAATGAATAGTCTATCACACTCTGCAATTAAACACTCTCTGTTAGTTTTTTACTTTACATGAACTAAATTCGTATCTATCGCCTTTAATAATATCTATTTATTAATAGAAATACCATTTTCAATTATCAAATTATGTATTAAATATAAAACGTTATTTTAAAATTTATAAATAATTTTTTTTACTAATAATATAGTAACATTTTTTATTTATATTATATGTATATATAAAAATACATAAAATTTAAATATACATAAAAAATTATATTATATTTAATTTATTAAAGTAAATTATATAATACATAAATTGCAAACTTAAAAAGTATTACGTTAATGTTTATAGTTTATACCTTTGAGACCATGGTCAATAATGACGCGATTATTTCCGCTTTTATCAGGCTCTGTATTGAAAAGACATTCACTTCTTAATTCACTAATTACTTTAGGCTCATGATTAGTTAAATGTTCACTGTTAATTAATTTACTACAATTTTGAGCATTTACAGATATCATAATAACAAAATAAAAAACGAAAAAGAATATGATTCTTAACATGGCCATTTTCTCAAAAAAATCGATAAAAATTATTGATTCTTCAATTGTATCCTAAGATATGATGCGTTTATTTACTTTTTTATTATTAAAAATGAAAAAAATTAAATCATTACGATTTTAGCACAAAAATTATTTACGTATAATTTATTTATTTTAATTAATTAATAATAATTTATTAATAATCTTTAATTATAAAATGTCAATTAAATTGTTTAATTTAAAAAACGCATTCACCGTTATAATGCTATCTATAAATAGATTAATTTATCCGTTTATTTAAACATTTCTATTTTTAAATGTTAATCTTTAAAAATTTATTAAATTATTTAATGTATTAACATATTAAAGTTTATTGTATTTTAAAATTTTTTTAATTATAAAAATATGAAAATAAAAATAATAAACATGTGAACGCCCAAATTTTGCATTTTATTATTTTGAATTATTAATTTTAAGGATTTTTATTATATTGTGATGAATATTGCCATATATATTAACATTAAAAATAAAATTAAATCATATAAAAGAAACGAATATATCAATGAAATTAATTAATCTTTTATATTATCCCTCATTTATGTAATTGTATTAACAATACAATTATATTATTCAAATGGAGTTCTATTATGTAATATTGTATTATATAAGATTATATAATAGAGAATAAGTTAATGCTATTAAATAATATTAAATAAAAGAATGTATAAAGTAATAACTAAAACTTCCGCTTTTAAATTATTAAGTAAAATATAGATATAGATATGGGTTAAAATTTCAGTGTAATTTTTTATTCATAAAACTTTAATCATTATATGCATACATATTGTATGTTTTGAATGAACTTTTTTAAAATCGATAATAAAACATTTTAATTTTAAAATATTAATAAAATAATAATAATAATAATTTCAAACTTTATATACATTACAAATTAAATATAAAAATATTTATTACATTTTATTTACGGTCATATAAAATTATAAATTCATAGCAATAAATTAAAGCATAGAAAAATACAATTGAATTTAAATATGTTTATAATTTATAATTTTATATTTATTAATGAAAAAAATTTTTAAATATTTTTATCTGAATCATCATCAATTTGTGGAGCATCATCATGATTATCATCATGATTTTGATCATGCGTTTTTCTAAAACCGACGATTTTCATGATTCTTCGTGCGAAACTCACTTTACTTTCGATATTTCTTTGGATCTCCATTCTGTTGCTACGAATATTTGGAATTTTTGGTTTTTTCGATTCTATTTAATTATGAACGATTAAAGGATTAAAGGATTTTATTTTAAAAAATTAAACATAATGATATATGAAAAAACCTTCGTATTCATGTTCTGAAACGAATTGAAAATCGGGTTTATCCTTTTCAGAGGGATCAGGATAATAATGGTTTAAAAGAAGCGGCAAAACTGTCATACTTCGATATGAATCATTATTCGGTAAAACAGGAATTGGAACACTCTTTTCATTTTGAGGATGTCTCATATTAAACCATCTAAAAATTTACCATAATTAATTAGTATTATAAATAATAATCATAATATTTATGTCATTTGCATCTTACGGATGATATTTAATGTCTTTTATTGAAAATCTTTCATTTGGATCTTTACAAAAAATTCCTGTTATGATATAAAAAATGATTATTTTTTAGTAAAAAACAAAATTTTACCTCTTAATAAGTGTATTAATGCGACATCGTCCTTAATTATTTGAGGATATTCAATTTCATTATTTATTACTGATTCCGTATATTCATATAATGATGAAATATCGAATATCAATTTACCCGTGATCATTGCAAAGAGTGTGACACCCGATGACCAAATGTCGAATTTACTCCCCGAATATGGTGCTGACTTTTTTTGTAGTAATTCCGGAGGTTGAAAAAGAGGAGACCCCTCATAACCGCTTATTACATCGCTATTATTAAATGGATCTAAAATCTAAAAAATTTCATTCATTTATATATAATGCAATTTATAAATATTTTATTACGTATGAAACTCCAAAATCTGCAATTTTTATTATGTCCGATGTATTTATTAACAGATTATGCGGTTTTATATCACGATGAATTATATCCTGACTATGGATGTATTCTAAGCCTTCAATTACATGACAAAAATATCTGTAAAATAAATATGATTAAAATGTATTACACAAAAGGGAA
This sequence comes from Mesoplophora pulchra, assembly GCA_034697405.1. Classification (NCBI taxonomy): domain Eukaryota; kingdom Metazoa; phylum Arthropoda; class Arachnida; order Sarcoptiformes; family Mesoplophoridae; genus Mesoplophora; species Mesoplophora pulchra. Next base: position 13,267 of record JAQIXB010000434.1, on the reverse strand, counting down.
AGGATTAAGGGCCGGAATTGTATCTGAATTTGCGCGACTCAATAGAATATGTGTAATTATCATACGCAAATTCTTATGCAATTCCGGCCGTTGACCGTTTCCTTTGGTTTAAAACACATGAATACCGATGCGTCTGCCATAATGGTATTTGTTTATTCGGTGCTGAGTCTAACAGTTCCTGCAGTACCGAAACACAATATTCCATTATTACATATAATTTATTTTTTTGTGAATCAAAGTGAATATCATGCAATATAATGATATTCTTATGATTTAAGCCCATCATTAATTTGATTTCACGATTGACATTCTCTTCACCGTTTCTTATCTTTCGTAACATATCCTTTTTCATGATTTTGACGGCACATCTCTCGAGAGTCATGCAATTAATTGCTTCTTTCACTTTACCATAGGCACCTTTACCCAAAATACCGCCTTTGATATACTGTTTAATGAATACAATTTTCTGTTTCTTTTTTATGTTTAATAATTCGTGACTGTCCAATAGTGTAATGGTAACACTTTCCAATGATTTAATTGTTTCCGAATTTTTATTATATTCATTTTTATTATCATTATTTATTATTTTATTACCGTTTTCTTTATTTATATCATTATTTTCATTTAAATTACTTTTATCATTTTCATCCGTCATAATTCATTTAATGATAATTTAACATTTAATATTTTTTAAATCTTAAAATTCATTAAATAAACATTTTGCATAATTATACTTTACCATAGGCATTTAATAATCTCTTATATCTCGAGTTATATAAGAGATTATTTACATTTTATAGTAAAATGCAGTTACAGTATCACTGCATTTTTATATATTCTTATATTTTTACTGTGTTGGGTTAGGTTCGGTCTTATACCCATTGCCCTTATATCCGAATTTTTGCTGTAAGAATCTAAGTGCATGAAAACTCGAGATATAAGTGATTATTAAATATATATTTACCTATGATAAAGTATAATTTTAAAAATTTAAAAATTTTTTATTTAAATATTTTAAAATTAATATTTAAACACTATGAGCAAATACAGAAGTGGTTTAGTATTTAATTTTATACAAAGACTTTAATATGCATTAATCCGTTAGTTAATTATTAGTTAATAATTATTTATCGATTTTTAGAATTTAGATTTTAACGGTTATAAAATACATAACAATAAACACGCATTTAATTATATGAATGAATAATTTAGTAAACAAATGTGTCATGCATTAGTATTACATAAATGCATAAAAAAGTAAACATTTATAACAATAAAAATTCGCACGTGAAATATACATGTGCTTTACACGTGTCAATAAAAGTATTTATTTATGATAAAAATGTTCATTTATTATGTGAATTTTTTAATTATAACGTTAAAATATATAGATTTTTAACCAAAAATTTAAAATATAAAAAAAGTATTAATTATTACTGCATTCGATACTATTTAGCATATAATTGCATTTTAATACGAATATATGCATGCTCATGTTTAAAGCATCCATAATAAAATGCAATTATATGCTTAATAGTATCTAATACAGTAAAAAACAAAAGATGCAGGGTTTCAAATCGGATTTGCTTTACACTAGTAATAAATAAATGGTGCCCTTAACTTATTTGCAAGTCACATGATTAATCACATTTTTACAATATACAGTATGTATAATCATAAAGAGGCATGTGTGCGCAGAATGATGCTAATATAGCCCGGACCTAATGCGCACACATGCCTCTTTATGATTATACATACTGTATAACCTTTTTTGTTCTATTTTTAATGCTAAAATTTGACACTCTAATAATAACATTATCGTCATTTTTCATTGAATTGTACCAAAAGTATCTTTACATTAATTGTATATTAACTAAGGACGTATTACAATCATTTTATTATCGCATTTAGTTTATTGTTAAGCAATAGAAAGCATTAATATACATATTTAAATTATAAATATAAAATGAGAGATTTTATAAAATATTTTAATCACACATTTATCAATTCATTGATAATGTTTTATTATTTTTAAAAAAATCCTTAATTCATATAAAACATAAAATGTAAAATAAAAATAAAAAATGATCCGAAAATCCATTAAAATCTGTAATTTTTAACAAAATATTTATACATTATTTTTAATTTTTTCTGAAATATTTTTTAATATTATTTAATAAAAAATTGTGTCATAATACGAAATCATAAAAAGAGATTTTTAATTAAAAATTTAATTAAAAATTATTGAGAATTTTTCTGATGATACTGTTGAAGAATATCATTAAATGCCATTTGAAACTCATGATTTTCCGGTTCTAAATCAATGGCTTTTTTAATGTCAGACAATGCACTGTCGAAATTACCTATAAAATGACATTTTAATTAAATTAAAATTAATTTTAAAATATGACATTACTCATTCGATAGTGAATCAATGCTCTGTTATAATATGACACTCCCAAAAAATTATCATACGAAAGTGCGGACGTAAAGTCTTTTATCGCATCAATAAACTGTACATTTTTATAGTAAATATGACCCCTTTCGTTATATAAAAGCGCCATATTTTTGTTCCTAAAATTTAAGTTTATTTTTCATTAAATTTTTCATTAAATGATTGATTATAATGATTAAAAGATATGGAATTTAATAATATTTCATTATAATAATAAAGATGCACATACAAATGAACGAATGTATCACTCTCACAATTGTTATTCAATGAATTGATTCTCAATCGTAATTCATCGATGTTTTTAGTGATTTTATCGATCGTTTCCATTGAATTACTATTAAATGATTATAAAAATATTTACATTAAAATCAAAACATATATAAAACGCATTAAAATGATATCGTATTTAAGTATTTCTTTGCATTTACACGTGCCATTAACATACATATATAAACAAAAATCACGTGACGTAAGAGTGTCATAAAACTATGTTAAAAGAGTGCAGCAAAAGTATTGCATAATAATCAAAGTCAAGAGTTTTTCGGAATTCTCAAATGGACTAAAGTAAACAGAATCCATAAGAATTACGGATTTATGCATGAATCATGTTTATATGCACTTTGAAATGCATTTATTTATCGGAATTCCGAAATATTCCGAAATAATTTCAATGTTTTGAAATACTAAATTCGGATCATTTTAAAATTTACGTCTATGGTGTAATATCCTTTGTATATTTAGATATGCGAAAAATGTATAGACCTTTTCTATACTCATTACGTTACGGACATATTAATAAAACGCCATTACTAAAGTTTACTAAAGTTAAGTTTCAAATATAACGATAAATGTGTAATGCATATACGGTTTTAACAAAGTTCAAATGCTCAAATGTTTGAAAGGGATGGACATTGAAAAAGTGTTTTTCATATTCGTTTTAAGGCATAGACATTTCATTGGCACATTATCACATTGTTTAATACAAAAGTGTAACGTGAGTTTATTAAAAATGAAAGAGTAAAATATGAGCATTATAATCGGATATAAGTACTATTTCCATCGATATATTATATAAAAATTGATATCAGAGGCATATCATCGTGTATATTTCAATACACTATACACAGCTATTACATTGTACAGTACGTTCAGGCTTAAGGTTTACTCAGTACCGGCGTTTTGGCAGGCGCCTGCACTGAGTATATATAGTATATATAGCACTAGCGCTTGTACTGAGTAAACCTTAAGCTTGAACGTATGGTATAGTTTAATGATAATAATTCATGAGTAATTAATAGGCTATTAGTAAATTACTAATTGTAATAGCCATAGCTATAGTTAAGCGATAATTATGTGTAACTTTATAAAAGCATTGAACTTTTAAATGCTTAATTTTATGCGAACATTTATTTAAAAAAATAATTTTCATTTTTAATACTTTATTTATGAAAATTTAAACATTCATTAAATATCAAAATGATATATTAATACAAAAAAAGAACATATGAATTTTAAAATTTAATATAAAAATATATTATAAATAAATTAATGATTTTTGCGATGATTCATAATGATAAAGATCCATAATGAACGCTTTGAATACGATTTTTTTCAATTTTTATTTAGTTTTTTATTACATTATTGTAATAACTGATATGATATACATATATTGTGACATAATAAAATGCGTGAATTATAAAATGTATTATATTAATCATGATTTTTATTATTTTTTTGTTTTTTTGTATCACTATCGCTCGTCCCTTCGTCATCGGTCATAACATGTACTAAAACACCGACGGCTTTCCCTAAATTTCCTGCGGAATTTAACAAATCTCCTACGGTATGAGGGGATGATGATGTTCCTTAAAATTCAAATATTATGATTTAATAAAAATAATAATAATATATATATATATATATATACATGATTTCATTATGATCGTTTTAATATATTCGCATCATCCCCAATGATAAAAAGGGGTGATCATATTGGGACTGTCAAAATGAAATACATATATGTATAGTGAAATAATTAAAGTACCGGCATAGTCCGAACCATTGGTATGATTTAAAACACGTTTTGGGGTTCCGTTAGTATTATTATGCGTAATTCGTGGTCCACTATTAGCATGTGATAAGTTAGAATTACTACGAATTGGTAGTGATGGTGATATATCGGGTTCAGATTCTAAAAGTGTCCGTAACCGCTGTAATTGTGCCTCTAATTGTTTATTATGTTCCTCCAAAACCTGCATTCTCTGTTCCAAACGCCCTTTATGCTGACGTAAAAGTTTCGCCTCTGCAATCATCGCGTCATCTCTCCCGGGGGTGGACTGAGGCGTATCTAATTCCGAATCACTCACAATATTACCCGTAATCGCAGATTGATTCACATAATTCGATATCGTATGTGATAATCTGCTCATGGATCGTTCAGTTTTTAAACGATCATATTCTGCCTGAAGTATTCTAAAATATAATTTATTTTTAAATTATAAATTAAAATATAAAATTAATACTGAATTATTAAATGATCATTACCTATTTTCCTCTTCCAATTCATTGATAATCGATTCTAATTCATCTCTTTGATCGGCATCGATTTCTGCCATAACCTGAGCGGGACTCCGCGGTGCATATGTACCATAATCACTGCCTAAAGCATGACAATAATGAGCTATTAATTGATGTTCATCGTCACTCCTTTTAAATCAAAAGAATATAAATCATTAATAATTAATAAATAATTATTTAATATTTTAAAATATGAATGTCTCACGATTCATCGGTTGAATTGGTTCGTGCGCGACGCTCAGCGTCAGCCAATGTTTTTGCATATATTTCAACGCGCGAATGCATGTCTTTAGATGTTTGATGGTGTAATGTATGTATTGGTGATGGCATAGGGCTTTCTAAGTCATCGCCTTCGAGTACAGTCTGTACCGGTAAATAACCCACACGCGGATGCTTTTTGAAGTAACGTTTTGATTTAAATTTATTTTTGATGATACGTGTAAAGTCACGTACGTCTTCACCGGAACGTGTCACCATACAATATTCTTGCATCGGATGTCTAAAATTTATATTTAAAATTTGCATTTAATATATAATTATAAAATTCTAATTTCATTAATAATTTATAATTATATTAATGACATACGTCATTTTATGGTGTTTCGCGCGTCGGCCCGAAAAAAAGCAATTTTGGCACATATCAAAATTGAAGCATTTTAAACACCGGTAACGGAATCCAATGATTGGGTACTGTTTGCAAATGTTACATTTCGCCTGATGTTTGGCATTTTCAGACGCTGAAAGGCGATGTAAAACGGGTAACCATACCATGGATTGTGGTTCCTGTTGGAGCCATCCTAAAAACTCATATGCCTGAATATCTCTTTTATTTCCCGCGCGTTCGAAGCACGATCGTACACTCGGCTCTATATTACTCCCCCCAAAAGCAGCGATTTCCCCCAATAAACGTGGTATCTGAATGCAGTCATGAAGTAACAGTGCCAATTTTCTTTCATCGGCATTACCATTTGTGTCAGCGATGAGTCGGAATAAATCTGTCGATATTTAATTAGTGAATGAAACATGATAATAATTAATATATAAAATGTAACATAATGTATGATGTATATGTATATGCATTTATATTAATAATATATAGTGTCTGTGTATATAATCTCTTTTCAATAATACGATAGTATTATTGTCTTACATTTGTATTTCTCTTCCAATGGTGCTTTACAAAGGAGTGCTAAACATACTTTGAATGAGAGAATCCTGATATATCCCGTTCGTGTGCTCCTATATTATCATCATTATTAACATTAATATTTCATTAATGACAATGACAGCATTGAGAAAGCATTTCAAATATAATAACAGTCAAATAAAAGAAAATGCAATAAACAAAATATGATTTAAAACACTTAAATGTGCCATATTTTTTAGATGTTAATTATAATAAATTAAAAATTCATTAAAATAAATAATAAATATTTACATATTTACATATCTTAAAGCATCTTAATTCATGGGAAAAAATGTATAAAATTTTAATTTAAATATTTTAATGATAAAAATAAAAGATAAATATGATTGAAAATTGGACAAAAGCCTGTTGCGGAACACTGAGAACTTAAAAGTGAATGATAAGAAAAAGGGAAAAGCGATAACTTACGTATCATAGAGGTTCAGTAACCAGTTGAGGCATAAATCAATACATAGGGGAACATTAACTAATGATGGGTCTTCAGATGCGATCGTTTCGTAAATATTTTGCAAAACGCTAATCATTTCGCTGACACTGATTAGTTTATCATTTTGTGCCCTTAGCCCATGCTCATCAAATATTTTCATTAATAATTCAATGGGCACTAAATCTAAGCGTAACCGTCGCTGTAAAGAACGCAATTTCATTGATGATCTGTATGCAGAATATCGCACATCATTATATTCCGTTAATGAATTGATAATTTCAGAATATTTCGGTGATTCCTATGATCAAATATTTAATAATAAATTATTATAAAAAAATATATCGCTTTTTAGTACGCTCATATTGTAGCATATTAAAAAGCGAATGAATATAAATTATATATTATTTTTTGAATATAAATCGATAATACAATGTCAAAGTGATATGATGAGAAAGTTTAGGATTAAATTAAAATTCCATACCCAATGTGTTGTTTCTGTCGCATGGCTAAATATAAAGAAATAATTATTTCATTATTAATCACTTAAATTGTAATTAATATATATGATAATATATATATATATCTTACTTTATATAATAAGGCACTTTATTAGCAGCGACAGCTCTTTCCCATGGATGGTCAACGGCTGCACTAAGAAATTGCTGCTGTGCTGAGCCATGGTCACGAATCGATTGTTCAATGGCCTTTTGTCTTTCATCCACAGCCAACTGAATGAGTCTCCACCGTGTATTGAGTTCTTCCAAATGATTCAAATTTGAATGTGACAAAAGTACATTAGAACCTGTAATGCGTGCTGCTGATTCATTCACTTGTTCCACGTTCAATTGAATTGGAGCAATTGAATCACGAAAATGCTATTATAAAAGCATTACAAAATTTGTTTATAAAATATTTTTTAAATCATAAAATAAATAAAAATCAATTAATATGTTTACTTTAAGTTCATTGAGTTGTGCCGGTAATTGGTCGAATATGATATCGCAAATCGGAGGCCATTTTCCTTTATTCAATTCCACGGCATGAATCTTCGCGCTTAAATCATCCATTCCTTTCTGCAGTGACTGCATTCTCTGTAAAAATTCAATGAAAAATAAACATATATAAATGGTGTGATATATATGCGATGAAAAAATCATTATCCGCTATAATAGCATTACACTATACACGCGCCGGGAATATACACTCAGTGAATATATGGTTCTAAATGACTTAGTTATGTTGTAACTCAACAGAATCAATGTTTACTATAACTGTGGACAATTACCAAAGAATGGCGTGATATTCCGTCATTGCAAATTATAAACAATTATTGTGAATGAAAATAAATGAAATCATTGTGCGAATGAAATGAAAGATTTTACACTGACCCTTTGCACATCGTCCAATCGCTTTTGATGCTGTTCAGTCTGTTGTAAGAGTTCATTCCATTTATCGGAGAGTTTCTTTACATCGCGACGTATACTTTTAGTAATCTCTTTACCGTGTTCATTAGCTATTGAGGAACCACTTCTATAACCCTGACTTACACTATCCACGCCTTCGTAATCTTTAACTAAAAACAACAAACACTTTAATACTATGCTAATATCAAATAATACGCTTATCATGGTTTAAACATCTTTAGTTATAATGGTATAAACTGGAATTAGCAAAAAACACACATCATGAATTTACACAGAATACACTCACCTTCAGAATCACTAGCATCACTAGCATGTGTAATTCCCTCCCTCGAAACGTATTGTCTTCCTGCTAAAAGACTACTTTCAATGATGGGCTTTTTATCTTCCAATTGTCTTCTTAAAGAGCGATGTTCCTCCTGTTGTTTTACAATAGAAGTGACGTCACCGCCGATGGTCGGATGTGCTGATACTTCCGTTTCCTTTTTAATGATCCATTCGATCAGTTCTCTTAACGATAATAGTAACTGATTCCACTGATCACTATTACTTTCGATACGGCTCCGCAATGAAATCGTCTTAAGTCTCAGGGTATTCCATCGGCGATTCATTTCTTCCATTTTATGCTGTAATAACATTGCGTCCTCCGATTGTTCACTTTCAAGTGTTTGAAGCATTTGACAGCTCCGATCACTTAAAGTTAAATGCATATCGCGCTGTGATTCAATTTCCCTCTGAAGCTCCTGAATAAACAACACATGAATATATTATATATTACACTTATACCATGTGTTTATTATATTTTATATGTATTTTATATGTAATTTCCATATAAATATTTGTAAAATGCGAAAAACTAAATCCTTTATTTATAGATATATATATACATACATACGTATTATATACATAATTTTTAGTGAAAGTATTAAATATACAGCATATATGAGCCTATAAATAACTCATCTTTTATATATGCATATATTTGATTCACATATTTTTATTATATATTTACATTTCTATTTAATAAAATACTCGTGTTATAATGACCTGCAATTTAATTGCTTCATTCACAATCGATCGCAGTACTTTTAACGTCTCATGATAGTCGTTATTAGTAATTTTAGATTTAACCAAATCGTAAACACACACCATAATCACAAATAATTTTTCGCAAAAAATTTTAATATGATTAATATGATTAATTTAATTATTAGTTTCAGATGATATTTAGAATATAAATTATATTTAATGATAAAAGAATGGACGTAAATTTATTATTTTTGCGTTTATTGCAATGATTTCAAACATTTAATGTCTGCAAAATTGTTTTACTGTTATATTACTATAGTACATTATAGTGTATAACTATAGTGTATATTAGTAAAACTCATTAAACGAATGGAATATTTTCTGCATTTTCAACATCGTACCATTATTATAAAGGGTATAGTTTTTGCATTATCATTTAAAAAAATATATTAAAATTTGCAATTCACGAATGCATAGCAAATTTATGAAAAAACCTTAACATACATCAATATACACACATTCATATTGTAATGAATCGTATTATTTTAGTAAATTTCGTAATATAAATGTATATTATGGCATCGGTTTTCATTTCAAATAAATAAAATGAGAAACGGAACATGATAATGAAACAATGCAATAATGGCAGTGTTAAACTGAAGAGAAATGATGTTTGACATTAATACCTTTTCGATCCCTAAAAGTACAGCCTTTACTTTAAGAACCACTTTTATCATTGTGAATGGAATAGGTTAAGTCAAAAAGAATGTTACACAGAGCCACAACTAGTAACTAGTGTTATGTATGGAGAATATTTATCACAAAAAAAGAACATTAACGTAAATCTAATTTATACTCTGAAGAAAAATACAATCTAAAAATGAATAAAGAAAAAGGAAAAAATATTATTTTAGTATATTTACAGTAAAATTTAAATGCAAAAAATGGCGAAAAATACTAATGAATAAATTCAGTGAAAAAAGTCATTTATGTATTTTGAACAAATATTGTGTTTGTTTTACACACTGTTTATGTATAAATGTTATTTATAGTAATACTATAATCATAGTGTACATACACACATGTACTGTATATAGCGAATAGAATATTATAGCATATTATAGCATATATTTATTAGTAAAGAATGTTATTTATAAGAATCATCATCTTTAACATTTGGAAAGAAATTAAACATCATCTTTTAAAGAATGTCATACTATAATTTAGAGTGTATATTAAACACATCACTTAATGTCATTTAAAATGAACTATAAATTTATGAGATAATTTCAGTGTATATGAATGGGCGTTATGTTCAAATACAATTAGACTCTTAAAGTTGTCTCAAAACAGCTCATTATTATCTAATGCTATATTAATTTAGTATCTCTAAATAAACATCAAAAATTATTACCATCATTGTATTATGATTGAGTGTATATGTATTTATGTTAAAAAATTCTATTATGTTATAAATAGAAATGTTTACATATTAAACACTAAATTCACATTAATCATATTCAATTCCATTTTTATTATTAATTATTATATTCATTTATTAAAAGTATAATATAACATTATAAATAATTTAAAATTTGCATTAAAATGGGGTATTAATCTGCCATCGTTTGCGTGACATTAAATATAATATAAAAATGCTATGCATAAAAGAAATATATTTCACACCATAAATATTAATTACATTATGCCTGAAAAGTGTATAATATATACTATAATATGCACTATGAAATGAAAGATAAAAACGAAGGCATAAGTGAATCAATAGCATTTGAAATATGTTTACCTTTAGCTGATCAAACAAAAGGCGCTGTCGTGTTGACCTATCCCCATATTTATCAGCATCTAATTCTAAAGCATTCAAATTGGATTCGGCACCACTGATCCAAACTAAAAACTTGTCAATGGCACGATCCAATTGTTGCGATGTATTCAATGCATTCTTTAATGTGTCGCCCCGCATTTGAACACTGAAAAATAAAAAAATTATTTTTTAAAAATATTCAAAAAAATGTTAAATGAATCATTTAAAATATCATTATTGTGCCTCATATTACCTAACACTTAATTCAGCGAATCTTTGATTTATTTTATCGGCCGATGCCCGTGCTTTGGAAGCCTCTTCCTGTGGGAGTTCAGTCGCCATTCGGTATGCGGCGCGCGTCAAACTTTCGACCGGAGTTTTCCATTGATTGAGTTCAGCCTGAAGCAGCTATGGATTAAACATATCATTGTTAAGGCATTATTATCATTATCATTATGTTATTATTATGTCTTTTCTCATCTAATCCAATGCTAGAAAAAGACTTAATTCTATCTTTAGTAATGTACATGTAGTGTAAGTATGTGATATAAATACAATCCTATATAAGGCTGGTGTTAGTTCATGTTAGTATTAGTTTATTATGTGATGCTTACTTTTTGTTCTTTGAATTGAGTGTCAATAATATCAAAAGCGTGTCCCACGGGCTGTAAACGTTGTAACTTCGAATCGGCACGGGTTAACCATGATTCAACCTCACGTCGGAGGTCATCAAAACCACGGCCGTTCATTAAATAACCTTCGATTTGGCCTTTTCTTTGCATCATTTCGTCTTTTGCCGAATTCCAATTCTCATATAACTCATGAACTAATGAAAGAATGATTAAAATGAATATGGATAATGAATGTGGATAATGATGCATAAAATGAATAATGACTGAACTCATGTGCTTCAATGTGTTTTACCATAGAAAGTAAAGAGTGACCTCAAAATACATGTCGGATTAAAAGTCAAAAATTACCATTGAATACGATGCCTTTTTTTACATTTATCGATTTTACATCAATTGAATAGTCATTGAAATCATCAAAATTTCTATCAAATTTTATGGTCTCATGATTGTCATATCTTTGTTTATTGCAATGAATTTTTCAATGAAATTTCTTTAAAATATACATATATACAAAAACATTTGGCATTTTCCATAATGAAACATCCTATTGATTTGAGAAAAATTTTATTGACCTCTGCTTTAACTCTTAATATTTAAGTCTCTTAAATCCTCTATTTTACGCATACCGTAAATAGCATCCTAAAAAATGACAGTTTTCCACATGCATATAGAAGAGGAATATGGAACTTAAACTTATGTCAGATTTGTAAACAATTTTCTATAATATATGCATAAATTACAGTTTTATCATTAATATAAAAGTTACTTTTATGACATGACATGAGATTTGGAGAAAACACTACACCATTATGTATAATAATATATTCAAACATTATATATTATAATATACTCAATGTTTGTTTTTCGCTTAAATATTGAATTTTAAGATTTAATATGCCCATTAATTTGCAATAATTTTAAATTTATCATCATATATATTTAAATATATTTTCTATAAATATGTTTATATATAATATATATATGCATATTATTTATTTCATGATATAATCTCATTATTTATTTAAATAAAAATGTGTGCTTAAAAAACAATGTAAATAATTTAAATAAAAACATAATAAAATATATATTTTTAAAATAAAAAAATAAGTTATTTAATGGAAAAATAAATGTTTACAAAAGTTTTGAGACACGGATTTTTCGATCGTTTTTGATCATTGCGGTTTTAATCATTTCAATTAAATATGTTAAATCATAATTTATTTATATTAAAAGTGATATCAAAAATTAGAAATGGAATTTAATTTATCAGTTAATTGTAATTAAAATGTAAAAAATATTATTAATGATGTGACAACATTTTTGAGACATCGTTTATAACTAAAATGTTTACTTATATCATAATTATATTAATTTGTAATTAAACAATATATTTTAGTGATCATTTTATTATATAAATTCTTTTTAAATTTATTTAAATAATATTTTTAAAATATCATGTATCATATGGTAATTTTATTATTTATATTCTAAAATTAGCGAAAAAATAAACACAGAAATATATTTCATCACGATTAATAATTATTAATACCGTATTCCTGCACATAGAGCGGCATGCCGGTATAAGTGAGGGTGACCATTTTTTCAAAAAAGTAGGGTTCTGGTCCCTACCGGCACTGCCGGTATTTACATTTAAATAACTCACCTCACTTACACCGGCATGCCGGTATACCCCGGGG
>JAQIXB010000433.1:0-17895 GCA_034697405.1 Mesoplophora pulchra | reverse complement strand
GGATAAGAATCTGCTTAATTAGTTTTCATTTAGTATATATTAGCATATATTAGTAGATATTAGTAGATATTAGTAGACATTAGCAGATAAACTAAGCAGATATTTTCAATTTAAATCAACGAATTTAACAGCTGTAAATTATTAAGAATTTTATAATTTTTTAGAAATAGAATTTTAGTCATAGAATGTTATGCTTTTATGTGACAAATATTTATAAAAAATCCAAAGCATCAATTGATAATACATGGGGCTTTAGATAAAGACCCTAATTTGAGTCCTTCGACGGAATATTCCCATTCCTTTCCAATCTTAGTTTTTCATTTTTAAGTCATTAATTTTCTATCATTGTTAATGGTAAATTCACAAAATTCCAAAATCCGCGATGATCCTCATTTTTAAAAACCATAATTTTCTTTCACATTTACACATTACACACACCCTTTTAATTCCATTTTAGTATTTATTATTTATTAATTAATTTACTTAATACTAACATTATATACTAATTTCGACGAAGGAATTTAGAGACTGTGGATATAATTACTATATCCATTGTGCTATTATTTCCCATTAGAAAAAGTGTTACTCACAAACGACATCAAATACTATGTGTTTCAGTCTCAGGGAAAGACTGATATACCCGGTGTTGATGATGCTGAGGAATTTAAAATCACAAACGTGAGTTTTAGTATATCAATAGTATATCTATGTCTTATGCTACTTATTTTATAGCATATACGTGTATATATCAATTAAATTTATTGCAATTAATTTTTATTTTATGCTCATATTTATATATATATAAAGTAAGTAAAATATGAATTAATTTTCATGTAAAAAGTAACTGTATTATTTTAAAATTTTATTATTATATATTTATATGATTAATTTAAATGTATTATGCCATAATTTAATATGCATGTAATCATTATACCTTTATTTGTATCTTTTGCAATCATTGTGCAACTAATTTCTTTACTTTTTTAACTATTCCTTAATCCTGTGATGATCTTATACTTTCCAATTATATATTTAAAAATGATGTAAAATGCATATATAAACATGTATTTTATTACTCATCACACATGAATAGAATGCGTTCGACATTTTGGGCTTCACTCAGGATGATAAAGATAATATCTATAAAATTACCGCTTCGGTAATGCACATCGGATGTATGAAATTTAAGCAGAGACCGCGGGAGGAACAGTGTGAATCCGACGGTACTGAAGAGGGTGAACGTGTCGCTCATTTACTCGGTCTTAACGCTGCTGATTTATACAAAAACCTCACAAAACCGAGGATCAAAGTCGGTAATGAGTTCGTGACTCAGGGCCGTACCGCAGCTCAGGTATATATACATCCCTATTATATCACATTTTATGCATTTCTTTACTATGCATAAATACAATTAGTAATTGTGTTGGTATTTCGGATGATTTAATATGAATGTATTGACAGGTATCATATTCGATCGGAGCGTTGGCAAAGGCCATGTTCGATCGCGTCTTCAAATGGTTGGTTAAGAAACTTAATGAAACTTTAGACACTAAACAAAAGCGTCAGCATTTCATTGGAGTATTGGATATCGCAGGTTTTGAAATCTTTGACGTAAGTATCAACTAAAAAGATAAGTATCACTAAACAAATATTTAGATAATAAATTTATTTATAGAAAAGTTAGCATTTATGTAATAAAATATTCAATAATATGTAATGTTAGCAATTTGCATAGAGTTAGATTAATTTAGGGATTTAAAAGGGATTATAAATAAAATTATTTAAATTAATATATAAGAAAATATTAAGAAAAATATTGAGAGAATATAAACGAACATGTGATAATTGCATTAATTGTTAACACTGCTTTATCATGCTTTTCCTATTCTTACCAATTCTATTCAAACCTATAAATTAATCAATTATTTTTTATTATATAATTAATATGATTTTTTTATATTTTTCATAATTATTTGACGTTCATTCACATCCTTTACTAATGTCCCATATTATCAATGACTTTAAATGTATTCCGAATGATTATTCCATAAATTCTGAAATCCGAAAACGTTAAAAACCATTTAAATACAAAAATTGACAAAAATCCCGCATAATAAAAATGCAATGATATAATGATAATGCAAAAATAAAATAAAAAATCGGACTATGATCAGTTCAACGGCTTTGAGCAGTTATGTATTAATTTCACGAATGAAAAGCTGCAGCAGTTCTTCAATCACCACATGTTCGTATTAGAACAGGAGGAATATAAACGCGAAGGCATTGATTGGGAATTTATTGATTTCGGTCTCGATTTAGCAGCATGTATTGAACTAATTGAAAAGGTATGTATACTGTACACTTTTACTAATTTTTCTTTTCTTTTTTTTCTTTTCAAAAACACCCAAACATTGTGTAAATATTCAATATTTGTAATTTACCTTTTGACTTAATGCTCATTGCTCCATATAATACCCGCATTTTTTCCATTATTTTATCCATTATTTAATACGATAAAATTCATGTGTATTCAAAAAATTTAATAATTTCCTAAATTTATTATTTTATTCAACATAATTATAAAAATAATTTAATCCTTTCATTATTGACACTTTCACCTCATTTTTAACCCTTATTATTTATCAAATTATTCCTTTAAATTGTTTATGTTATATCTTAATTTTCCATTTAAATATCTCTGCATTCTGTGCTGATCATAAAATTCGAATGCACCTGTTTATGTACCCCCATTGTTGTTCTATGTACTCATCTATGACCCATGACCCTATCATCATTACCTCGTCTCTGACCTTATGTATGACCTTATCAATGACCACATAACCACAGTTCAACGGTTTCGAACAGCTCTGTATCAATTTTACGAATGAGAAACTGCAACAGTTTTTCAATCACCACATGTTCGTATTAGAACAGGAGGAATACAAAAAAGAGGGCATTCATTGGGAATTCATTGATTTTGGCATGGATTTATTAGCATGTATTGAACTCATCGAAAAGGTATAACACCGTTTCACCCGATACTTAATTGGTTTTCATCATTGATGTGTTTGGTTTTTCATATCCATCAAATGATATTGGATTTTACCCCATTATCAATGGCATCAAATTTTACATTTATTTTATTATTTTTTATAAAATTCTTTAAAAAACGACGTTTTCAATTTAACAAATATTATTTATTTATTTTAAAATGAACAGAATTTTAATTTTTTATTTTTAATGTAATTTCCTTTTAGCCCATGGGTATTTTATCCATTTTAGAAGAGGAAAGTATGTTTCCTAAAGCCACAGATAAGACATTTGAGGAGAAACTTACAACAAATCATTTGGGAAAATCGCCGAATTTCGTAAAACCGAAGCCGCCTAAACCCGGTCAACAGGCGGCACATTTCGCGATAGTGCATTATGCAGGAACAGTGCCTTATAACGTGACGGGATGGTTGGAAAAGAACAAAGACCCTCTCAACGACTGCGTCGTCGATCAGTTTAAGAAAGGGTCAAATGTGTTACTTCAGGAGATTTTCGAGGATCATCCGGGTCTTGGAGCAGATGATGGTGGTGGCAAAGGTGGAAAAGGCGGAGGCCGTAAGAAGGGCTCAGGTTTCCAAACTGTATCAGGCTTATACAGGGTATGCATATATAGAAATTACTTAAAATGAATTTTTTTACAGACATCATTATTACATATTTATTCCTTTTTAGTTTATTACTAAACTAATGTTTTGAAATTAATTAATATTAACATTTATTATACATTTTTTACATATTTTTTGTTTAATTTTAAATACCATTTTTTAAATTTTAATTAATATTTACTAATTGTTTATGTAATTATTATCATTTAATTGTTTTATTTAAAAATTAATTTATGGAAAAATTTATTTAATGCGTTAATCCATTGGGTCCATCATCCAACATCCATGGCTAATCCTTTGTTAATCCGATTAATTCTTAGGAACAATTGAACAAACTGATGACGACACTCCGTCAGACCCAACCTCACTTTGTACGATGCATCATTCCCAACGAAACAAAGTCCCCAGGTAGAGACACCCAACTCTACTCACTAGTTAATGTTTCACTAGTTAATGTCACCATTCGGCACAATTACTTTATCCATCATATATACTAACTATTTGTATATATGATCAATTAAAAATTAGTTAAATGCTGAAATAATGCATATTTTAATATTTTGAACATTAAAATATTAAAATACTCTAAAATTACTTAAAATATATTAATAAAATATTTAAATATTTTAAGTAATTTTAATGCCGAAATGACATTTGCTGTAAATGTTGTTTTTTATTATTTTTAATTTATTAGCATTATATAATATAAGCATTATCTTAATATAATATAGTATTAAATCCTAAATGACCTGAACCTATTATATGTTTCTCATTACCGTAGAATTATCATACATTACCATAGTATCCCCTCCATTATTATATGATAAATAAAAAATAAATATAATTACTATTACCGTGTGATATCCAAAAGCACCGTGATATTCTAAAGCATTTTTGAGTTAAAATGGTATATGATATGACCCTTCCATTATGTCCTTAATATACTTCTTAATATACCAAATTTTTGCATATTTTTGAATTTAATTAAATTGAAAATTTAGTATTATCCCATACCATAATAAAACACAAAAAATGAAAAAAAAGAATTCATTTTTAGCCTAAATTTTTTGATTAAAAAATACCTCACGATATGACTTTAGGAACAACTTAATAAGTTAATGACGACTCTTAAGAGCACACACCCGCACTTTGTCCGTTGTATCATCCCGAACGAGTTTAAACAACCAGGTAAAATATACTAGATAAAATATACTAGATAAAAGCACAAAAAGTATACTCTTTATATATGAAAAATATCTTTCCCCTTTACTTTAGGACAATTTATATATATAACATGTGTGTGTATTACTAATTTTATGCTAAAATTATTATGAATAATTTATTAATCAAATTAATGAATGTTTAGGTGTAATCGATGCACATTTAGTAATGCATCAATTGACATGTAATGGTGTATTGGAGGGTATCCGTATCTGTCGTAAGGGATTTCCCAACAGAATGGTGTATCCCGACTTTAAACAACGGTATGATTTTTAATTTTTAAAATTATTTTTTGAAAAATATAAAATACAAATTTATATGTTTACCATTCTCTGAAAATCCATTTTAAAACCCAAATTTCCTTATAATAAACGGACGCATTCTATAATAATTGACCATTAGACCATTGACCATTTTCCTTTAGAATTTCTATTGACCTTTGATAATTGACCATTGATTACTGACTATCCATTGACCAATTAAAATGAATTTAAACTCAATAATATCATGTTTTTTATTCAAAATTTCATTGTCAAATATCCAAATTCCAATTAAATTTTTATTTAAATAAAATTCCCAATTCCATGATCCATAACCACCGATGAATTATTCCCTCATTAAGTGTCTCTAAAAAAATATTGCGGTAAAATACTTTACTAAACACGTTTTTAGATATACCATTTTGGCAGCGGCGGCCATACCCAAAGGGTTTGTCGATGCAAAACAAACCGCTGATAAAATCACAGCCAATATATCCTTAGATGAAAATGATTTCAAATTGGGACATACAAAGGTGATCACGTGATACATTATCGCACTTTTTACTTTACTTTTGTTTTTCTGAGTGAACCTTATATCCGAATAATTTGTAATAATCACGTGTTTTGAACCTATAATATTCCTTTTATCACATTTTGTATTTAATCTGAAATGATATGCTGAAAATACCATTGATACATTTTAAATTAAATGATAATCAAAGGTAAAGTTACTTTTAAATGTCATTATAAATACGTGTTATATCCTATAATTAAATATTCGATTATTGATTATAATTAAAAATCGTCCATCACTGAATGCGTCAATTCCGCGTCCACATTTTTCTCATTCTTTTTACCAAAGGCTGCCATAACCCCGACACTATTCCAAAATTGATTTTTGATCCCATTTATACGATCACATTAAAATTCAATTTACATTTAAAATCCATTTTAATACGGAATTACTAATTATTTTGCAAATATTTTATTTGTTTTTTGTCCTTTAATCCGTCACTCATTTCCACACATTCCAAATGCTCAAATTCCTAAATGTGTGTTAATCCCGATGATGACGATGGTGACGATTTAATAAATCAGTTATACGATACTCGCGCCTACGGCTATACCCAAAGGGTTTGTTGACGCACGTAAATGCGCTGAAAAAGTGTGTGATGCGATTCAATTGGATCCTAATGATTTCAGATATGGTCACACAAAGGCACGTAATTAACATTTGCATATCATTCATTTTTATTCCATTGCTATTATACGTGCTTTATTAGTACCTTTAGTATAATTTTGTATAATATGCATATACATTTAGTTATAATATTTAATATCATATGCAAATTTATGAAAAAATATTGCATTTTTGATTTATGTTATAAATAGTTTTATATGTAATGTATTAATTTTTTAAATATAACATATTGCTACAGACATATATGTATAGTAATTTATTTATATGATATTAATATACTATTTTCAAAGACATAAATTTGCCAAAAGGATTTGTTAATGCACGTGTAACCACTAAAATCTATTGAAAGATTAGTTTATATAAAAAGATGTAAATACCAATCTTATGTTACTTTTCATAGTATAATCCCATAAAATTAACACTAAAAAATTCATTAATAATCTGTATATTTAATGCAATGACATTATTGATGCGGTTTTACTTCTTTTTGAAGGCTCATCCCATATTTGGAATGTATACAAATAATTTATAAAATATTAATATATTTTTTATATGTTTTAACATAAAATTTATTATGCTATTAACTTATTTCTTAATTTTATTTAATTTAATATTTATTTTTTATTTTATTTATTTAAATCAGAATTATATATTAAATTCTATTGATAATTTAAAAAATAAAATAATTAATACATTTATAATTTTAAAAGTCAAATATGCTCATTATAATAGTAATATTAAGGTATTTAATTATAATTTTTGCATAAATTTTATTGAATTACTTAATTTTCATTTAAAAATTATTTTAAAAATAAATTTAAATATTTTTAAAATTCTTTTACATTTCAATATATGAAATATAAGCATTGATTTAATTCTAAACGTTTTAATATAATAAAAACATTAATTGAGATCTGTTTATGGGTAAGTAAAATGCATGTCTTAAGAATTATTCTTAAAATTTATGTATGTATAACATGATAATGTAAACGTGTATGTGACTAACTAATGATGAGAATAGGATCACAGTTAACCTGAACATGTGAATGCAGATCTTTTTCCGCGCCGGTGTTTTGGGGCGTTTGGAAGAGATGCGTGATGAGCGTTTGGGTAAAATCATCACATGGCTACAGTCATGGATCAGATGGTATCAGTGCAAAAAGAGCTTCAAAAAGTTACAGGACCAACGTATTGCTTTATTGGTCATTCAACGCAATTTAAGGAAATTCTTGACCCTTCGCAATTGGTTATGGTGGAAACTGTACTCCAAAGTGAAGCCCTTACTTAATGTTGCACGTGTTGAGGATGAACTTAAAGCATTAGAAGAGAAACTTAAGAAAGAGCACGAAGCATTTGAAAAGGAAGAAAAACTAAGGAAAGATTTGGAAGTTCAAAACGTGAAACTTTTACAGGAAAAGAATGACCTCTTTCTTCAGTTAGATGCTGAACGATCATCCTCAGGTGATGTCGAAGAACGTCTCCACAAAATGATGACCCAAAAGGGCGACTTAGAAAGTCAACTCCATGTAAGTGCCATCACTAACATCACTATTTAATACACATTCATATTCATATTCTATATTAATCCATAAGTAACAGTCACATATACTAATAGCATATTAACATTTCACCAAAACATTTATAAAAATATTTTCACATACATCATGACTCAAAACTAATTTTAACTAAAAATTACATCGAATAATGCAGACTTTGGAATATCTAATATCATGATATGTTACTAGTGCTATGCACAAATTTATAATTTTATATATATACTTAATATAAATGACAGTATATTCATATTTTGCAAATAATATCTGTATTTCACCTGACGCTAAAGATTAATTTTTTGGCATCATAACAACTAAAACATCATTAACTGTTCATATTTATATTAAATACATACATGTATTTAATATTTACTAAATATGATTCAAAGTATTTCATTTTGTCGAACATGGTATTTGGCGCTTACTAGTTGATACTAGCAGAGTCAAGGATCTTCCTTAGTACATTTGCTCACATTTTCGCCAAAAGTTAGACGCAATTCGAATAGAATTTCCAATTTACCTCTTAATTTAAGAAAATCTTTATATTAACTATATTTATATTAGCTAGTAATCTTAGTAATCATCAGCAATCCTTTAATAAATAGCTTTATATATGTGCAATAAATTTGTTTATATAAATTGTAAATTTAAGTTCCGAATAATTAATTATTAATTATTAATTATTAATAAATGAATTATTAAATGATAATGGCCTTTGAATTTTCTAATTCCAATATTAATGATTTAAATATTGAAACATCAAAAAATATTAATGTTCCGAATGTGAAAGTGAATGATGAAGATATTGAACCATTAAATAGTGATACTAAAATAAAGAACGATGAAATTGATGCTTATCGCAGACACTATGATCTTCTATTACAGGACATGCAGGATCGGCTGTCCCATGAAGAAGATGCTCACTCTTCACTCATGCAAAACAAAAAGAAATTAGAGTCTGAAATCTCTCAGCAAAAGAAGGAAATCGAAGACATGGAATTATCACTCCAAAAGGTACACCTTTTTTCTTATTTATGATAAAATATTTATATTTTAATTAATTTTCTAATAATCTTTTGAAACGTTTTTAAAAATTTTAATTTTATTAATGATATAATTATGAAAAATAATTAACTTTTATTTTTAAGTTAAATACACTGATTAAGTGTTAAGAGATATTACTAAATTATCGCTTTAAAATTGAATTTATATTTTATGCCAAAAATATAATTTACAAATATATTCATATATACTTTTTATATATTTAAACATTAATTAAAGAATTATGATTATGCATAATGCATCTTTATTTTGAAATTATTTACATATTACTAAAGTTCAAATGTGAATTATTTTAAAATTTTAAAAATAAAAGCGTATGAATATATTTATTATTAGATATAAATGAATTTAAAATAAATAAATACTAAAATCAGTTATTTATTAAAAATTATACTAAAATTAAATTTAATCAGAAATAAAATTAAATATAAATATTTATTATAATTTTAAGAATCACTAACATTTATATAATGTATGTATGTTAAGTTTAACTGTTATTACACAAATGTCAATGTTCAATGTTTAAAGAAAAAAGATTTGATTGTTGCAAATGTGTGCATTGTTGTCATAGGCTGAACAGGACAAATCCTCGAAAGACCATCAGATCCGTAACTTGAATGATGAGATCGCACATCAGGACGAACTGATAAATAAACTGAACAAAGAAAAGAAGAGTCTGCAGGAAGTGAGTCAAAAGACATCGGAGGACCTTCAGGCGACAGAAGATAAAGTCAATCATCTTAACAAAGTTAAGGCCAAATTGGAACAGACCCTCGACGAATTAGAGGATAATTTGGAACGCGAAAAGAAAGTACGTGCCGATGTGGAAAAGAATAAGAGGAAAATCGAAGGTGATCTGAAACTAGCGCAAGAGGCTGTGGCAGATTTAGAAAAAAATAAAAAGGAATTGGAACAAACCATTCAGCGTAAAGAGAAAGAAATGGCATCTTTAGCTGCCAAACTAGAGGATGAACAATCACTAGTAGCCAAATTACAGAAACAAATTAAGGAACTTCAGGTAATTGCATATTATGCTCACATTATTTTCCTATACTTTTATGATGCTATTTTTATATGACTATTTTATGCATTAAATAATTACATACATTTCATATATGAATATAAATATATACGTATGTGAATATATATGTATAAATATATTAAAATGATATATATGCGTTTCATTTTGAGGCATTTTCATTTTTTGGCACTTTTTTGGAATCATAAAATGACAAAATGCCATAGAAACATGATTAAAGCCGTCAAATTAATGGTACAGAGCGTAGAGCTAAATATAAGTTTTTCCTCATAATATGTATCTATATATACATATTATATGCATATAATATATTTGAATTTTGCTAAACATAAAACGTAATGAATCAGTGTGTATGAAGACATAGCAAATAAATGGCAGCATTTACTTTGGATCCGCGACACATTATGGTTTCCAAAGATGGGATGCGAAACACGACTGAGCGTGGGGGTGTATGCATTCCATACCAATTGAGATCACAGTGTCTTTAGTTATAGTTAGCCGCTGTCTAACACTGTGGGGGTGACATAACGAAAATTACAGAATATGATTATTTTTAAAAACTTTCTTCATAAGAGTATGAAGAAAGATCTACTAGTTAGCTAGTACTTATCGGTTCGCTGATCTTTATTCATTTAGCTTCTTTAGTGTAAACATTTTGTTCATACAATTTATTCAATTTATTTATTCAATGATCATTTTTGCATAGTGTTTTAAAGTTTATTAAAAGTTTATCAATATTCACATTTTATAAAAGTTTATATTTTAGTTTATAATTAATTATTATACACAATAACAATGTCTGACTCTGAAACGGATGAGGTTACCATTAGTGCATATAGAGATAGTGAAAGTCTATTATCACCGACAGCATCAGCCACCTTAAGACTTCCCTCACAACAAAGTGCGAATGATGCACATCTCAGTGCGAGAATCGGCGGTGCATTAATGGATAAATCGACATTTTATCCGCTCCAAAAAGCACCATATATGTCCCCGACATGTACACTCAGTACTGAAAGTAAACGTCTCATACGTCAGGCCCAAAACCCTCTTTTAACAGCATCTCCGCGTGTTGTGCATTTCATTTATGAAGTATTATATCGAAAATATCAAAAATGCTGCCATTTATATGCTGCTTAATTATTATTCAATTATTACTATTAAATTATTTTAAATATATTTAATAGTAAATTAAATTATTTAAATTTAAATACTTTCACTGTCATTACGCAACGCTCTGCAAAAACTTCGCAATTCACGAACTAATGCAATGTATGTTTATGTATATGCATTTGAATTTTATATTATTTATAAATATTTTAATTTTTATTACAATATTATTATAAATAAATAATATGTCAAAATCGTTTTGAGATAATTTTTCGATCATAAATGGGAAAATATAAAATTAAAGGAAAAACTGAGTTTTTGCATTTTGCTTCAAACATAAGGCGCTTTAAATGCAATGCATATAAATGTGAAAATGCTAATGTGGAATGATGGTGTTTTTAGGCGCGCATTGAGGAACTCGAAGAAGAGCTCGAAGCAGAGCGTCAGGCGCGGGCCAAAGCCGAAAAACAAAGGGCAGATTTACAGCGTGAAATCGAAGAGTTAAGTGAACGCTTAGAAGAGGCCGGTGGTGCCACATCCGCACAGATCGAAATGAACAAACGCCGTGAGGCGGAAATGTCTAAATTAAGACGCGATTTGGAAGAAGCGAATATCCAACACGAACAGGCCATGTCCAATATGAGAAAGAAACACAATGACACCGTGGCAGAGCTCAGCGAACAGGTCGATCAACTCAATAAGACCAAAGCACGGTAATTCACTCACTTTTACTAGTTTCTAGTATATAAACAAATATTTACATAAAAATTACAAAAATTTGCTTATTTTTCAAAATTGAATCATCACTTTACATTTTTTGAGAAATTTAATGCACATATTTTTAAATTTTATTCCAAAATTTTGCAAAACATTTTTTGTTAAATCACTTTAGATGTGATGCTAATTTTTTAGTCATAATTTTTATTATGCTGACATATAAGAGACTTTTATTATTTTCTATATACAAAAAAGAAAAGCATAATTAAAGTATAATTAGTAATTATACTTTTTAAGTAAACATTCAAAAATTATTTTGAAACCTTAGTACAAAAAGTAGTTTAGAATGTAAATTAAGTTAAAAATAGTTTAATGAACATATGATATTAACTAAAATGCACATATGATGTTAACTAAAATGCACTAGGCTCGAAAAAGAAAAGTCCCAAATGAAAGGTGAATTGGATGATGCTAAAGCGAGTGTGGATCATCTCGGAAGAGATAAGGTAAAGGGTTAACCATTATGGTTACATCCTTAAATAGTTAATAACAGCAGCAAAATATAGTACATATATTGACATGATGATTATGAAGATGATTTTCTGAATGCTTTAAAATTAGTAAATAGAATAAACGGTAATAATAATATTGATAATAACATTTATTGTACCGATTAATTTGATATCATTATGAAATAAGAGTGTACACATATGTTAATAGAATGATGATTTTAATGGTAAATGATAAATGATGATATCCTAATACTAATTGTATGATACAATGATAATCCCATAAATAACTCCGCACGTAATTGCATTAAAACAGATTAGAGAAGGAACGGGTGACTCTGGCTACAGAAGTGAGCGATCTCCAGGGAATTGTAGACCATTCCTCCAAAAACCAGGTACCTTCTTCTACTAGTTAAACTAGTCCTTTCTCGTGTGATGTACCTTTCGACGTTTCAACATTATATTCATTTAATTTAATTAACATTTTTATTTACTTAACTTTATTTTTTTTAAATCTTATTCTGCATTCTTTATTTTCCATTAATTTTAACTCTTTCTTTCTTTGAAAATGTATTTTTATTTTAAATTATTTCTGTCATTATATTTTGCTGCTTTCGGAATAAGTTATTTTAATAAAATTAAAAATATAAATAATTAATAAAAAATAATTGGGCATATAAAGGCGAATGTGGAGAAACAGAATAAGCAATTGGAAATGCAATTATCAGAGATACAATCGAAATTGGACGAAACGAACCGGACTTTAGGGGACTTTGACGCGTCTAAGAAAAAGTTAGCCGCAGAAAACTCCGAATTACAAAGACAATTGGAAGACGCTGAATCACAATGCGCTCAATTAACTAAACTTAAATCATCACTTCAGACACAATTGGATGAAGCGAAACGTACCGCCGACGAAGAGGCCCGCGTATGTCACACCTATCACTTTACTATGAATTATTACACTTTCCCCTTTTAGTACACCATTCATTAACAAACTCTATTCTTTTTATATATATAAATAGTGTGAGATCCTTTCAAAAATTACAAAATTTCAATCATAGATAATTCCGTATTTATAATATATTTATGATGATTAATTAAAAGACCATCGTCATGCTGAATGATTAATACAGTGATTACTATTCTCGTTCTGGGATCTGAAATGCTATTTTTATATATTTACATTTATTTTAAGATTTAAAAATAATTTAAATAAACATAAAGTTAATAATGAGTGTATATGTACGTGATGCACTTTTAGGAGAGAGCGGCCATCGCCGGTAAATTCCGTAATTTAGAGCATGATTTGGAAGGAGCACGTGAGTCATTAGAGGAAGAAAATGAGGGTAAAGCCGATTTACAGAGACAATTGAGTAAAGCGAATGCCGAAATCCAAATGTGGAGAACGAAATTCGAAAGTGAAGGCTTAGCCCGTTTAGAGGAATTGGAAGAGGCAAAGAAGAAATTAGGGGTGAAATTACAAGAGGCGGATGAACACATCGAACAGCTAAATGTGAAAGTGTCGGGATTGGAAAAGACGAAGCAACGGTTACAGGGAGAATTGGAAGACATGTCCATTGAAGTGGAACGTGCCAACGCTTTAGCCTCAGCTCTCGAAAAGAAACAAAAGTCTTTCGATAAAATCATTGCCGAATGGAAACAGAAAGTGGACGATTTAGCGGCCGAATTAGACGCCTCTCAAAAGGAATGCCGAAATTATTCGACTGAACTTTTCAAATTACGCGCCGCATATGAAGAAAGTCAGGAACAGTATGATTCGGTAAAACGTGAGAACAAAAATCTCGGCGATGAAATCAAAGATCTTTTGGATCAATTGGGAGAGGGCGGCCGAAGTGTCCACGAATTAGAGAAATCACGAAAACGTTTGGAAATGGAAAAAGAAGAGCTTCAGGCAGCTTTGGAAGAGGCTGAGGCTGCTTTAGAACAGGAAGAAAATAAAGTCCTTCGCGCACAATTGGAACTCTCTCAGGTCCGACAGGAAATTGACCGAAGATTACAGGAGAAAGAAGAGGAATTCGAAAACACCCGCAAAAACCATCAGCGGGCTTTGGACTCAATGCAGGCATCGTTAGAGGCCGAAGCACGCGGAAAAGCGGAGGCCCTCCGAATGAAGAAAAAACTCGAAAGTGATATCAATGAATTAGAAATAGCATTGGATCATGCAAATAAAGCCAATGCTGAGGCACAAAAGAACATTAAGAGATATCAACAGAACCTTAAGGACTTACAACAGGCCTATGAAGAGGAACAACGGGCACGTGATGAGGCCCGAGAACAGTATGCTATGGCCGAACGCAGATGCAATGCTCTCCACGGAGAGTTGGAAGAGTCACGACAGCTCTTGGAACAGGTGATTATACCATTTTCTTAATGATTTCATTAGTTTTTAATGGTTTTTAATTGGGCTATAGGCTGATCGCGCACGACGCAGTGCAGAGACAGAACTCAGTGAATTACATGAATCTAACAACGAACTGAGTGCGAATAATGCATCTTTGTCCGTGGCAAAGAGGAAATTAGAGGGTGAAATGCAGGCACTTCAGGCAGATTTGGATGAAATGCTAAATGAAGCAAAACATTCGGAGGAAAAAGCTAAAAAGGCCATGGTGGACGCGGCACGTTTAGCCGATGAATTACGTGCTGAACAGGAACACGCTCAACAACAGGAGAAAATGCGCAAAGCTATGGAGGGACAAATCAAAGAATTACAGGTCCGTTTGGATGAAGCTGAAGCTGCTGCTCTCAAAGGCGGTAAAAAGATCATTCAGAAACTCGAACAAAAAGTACGTGAATTGGAACAGGAATTGGACAGTGAACAGAGAAGACATGGTGATGCATCGAAGAATCTAAGAAAAGCCGAAAGACGCATTAAAGAGTTGCAATTCCAAGCGGATGAGGACCGTAAGAATCACGAACGCATCCAGGATTTGGTCGATAAATTACAACAGAAGATTAAGACATACAAACGCCAAATTGAAGAGGCGGAAGAAATTGCGGCTCTTAATTTAGCGAAATTCAGAAAAGTGCAGCAGGAATTGGAAGACGCTGAGGAACGTGCCGATATGTCCGAAAGTGCTTTGGCAAAACTGCGGGCACGAAACAGGAGCTCAGCATCAACAACACGGGCCATGAGCCCAGGGGTATGTTCACTTTCATATACACTATCACTAGTCTCATAGGAAACACGGATAATTGAATATATGCTTATTTTTCAGCCGATGCCAAAGTCTCGACCAAAATCAAAAATGATGGACGGAGAATAAACTAAAAATACTGTTCCATCATCATTATTCAAAAGTGCATATTAGTGGAGGACTCAAATTTTCAGCTGTCCTTTGACCTTTTAATTTGACCCTTTCTTTTGTTTCACCTCTTAACTTTTCCGTTAACTCTCAACTATTATGTGACCACATTTTAGTTCCAATATTCTTTAGTCCTTTACTATTCTTTACTTTTCTCTCTTTCATCTTTCTATAAATCTCTAATCTTTAACCGTATTTATTAATAGTTAAATATTTATTTAAATACGAAAATTGCTCTTTTTCTTCAATTATTAAACACGACAATTATAATATAAAATTTAATAAAATTTAATATATTATAAAACATCATATTATGTAATTTGTGTGCGCTTTGTGATTATGTTATTAAAAACAGAGATATGATTTTAGATTTAATTTGAATTATAATTATATATAAAAATAATATTTATAAAAATATCAATTATCTAATACCATGATAATTATTGTAAAATGCTCCTCTTTCGTCATTAATTGTATTATTCAATTATCAGATAATAGCGGCCATTATAAGACACACATATACACAGCGGTATAACACCATTGACATAAGACAATTGTTGACTAAAGAGAGCACATCTTTGAACATTTTACTCTGTTTAATGATTGTCTAATAAATTATTTAATAAAACATTAAATAAAAAATGGCGTTTAATAACTAAACTCTCTTTTTATTTACTTTATTTTTAACATAACATAGTTCTTTAATTTCTTTTTAAACTTTTTATTTATTTAATATTTTTAAATTTATTAAAAAATTAGTATATGAATACTATACACTATGTACGGAAAAGAAGTATACTGTGCACTATATAAGTGTACTGTTTAACTTTGAATAAGTACATTAAGTAATATATTGTGTATATTATGGGATTATTTAATAAAATATTAGATTCAAAGAAAGTCTATAATCGTAAAGTCTATTCTAAAGATATATACAGTATGTATAACGATCATGGAAGATCATTGCACAAATTAAGGCGAATATGTACATATGTACACATGTACATATTTTTAACCAAAAACATAGTCACGTCATTTATATAATGATAATTTCATTCATTATATTCTTATGATTCAACTTTTTCACCTCTGCTTATACTTCGTTTACATTTTTCTTTGATTCAAACATACTCTGTATACCGTATTTACAATCATAGTTCACAATATTTTTTCAATTGATCAGTGTCCAAAAAAAGTCTAAAGAATAACCAAAAAGTTTTAAAAATGTAAAAAATATATTCAAAAATTTTCATTTACTCCCCCTTTAGTATTTTTTAATCCAAATTTTGAAATTTGAAAACGTTTATAAAAATATTAAATAATGCAATTTATATAATTAATACTTTAATTTTATTTTATTTTATAATTTTTTCATTATAAGATTTTATTTTTTCAATTTATAATTATAAAACTAAGAGAAGTGTAAAATAAAAAATTTTCAAAAAAGCATTTTGATATAATAGTAAAATGATCAAAAATTTATATATTATCACTTTAAAACTATAAAAATGCGGAACATCCGCACAAATTTCAATGCATATTTGGGGCTCTTATTACTTGTTTCGTGCACATTTATTAGTTTCCGGACGATTCGGTTATGATTCGTAATGCGGAGTTTCCGCAATATTCCCATCTCTGATATTAACACTATAAAAGTCATTTTCTGTGCACTCAAAAGGCTTCTATTATACGGAGGTTTACTTTTTGCGGAATATGGTAACATGCTTCTTTATAAAAAAAATATAATATACGTATATCATTAAATATATTGTAACCCTCCTCCTCCGACATAACAACTTTCAAAATTTTAAATAACTTTTTATATATTTTATTCTCAATTTTTATAACTTTGATTAATATACTCTAAACTTACGGAGTGATTCAAACTAAACGACAAATATTGTTCTATGGGAAGCACAATATGCTATATATATCATACAATATTCCTTTTCATTATTTACCCCCTTTCGTAAAACCCTTCTTTAAAATCAAAATTCTCTCTTTTGAACACTGTTTTTGTACAAAATTATAGAATACTCTCCATAAGAGCTCATAAACGTCATACATAGAGATGTGCGCCTCAAAATCCTTAATTTTTGTCAGAACTGTCCTGATGCAGTCATTATATTGCTGCATTTGTTACTTTGTTATGTTAGGTTAGGTTTAGGGTTGGGAAAATTACGTAATAATCTTTTTGGGTGTAATATTACGGTAATATTACGTAAAATGCTGTAATAATCT